>CAMOHE010046436.1:0-51987 GCA_946598075.1 Artocarpus hirsutus | reverse complement strand
GCATCATTTTTTCTAGTGTAGCATGCTGAAATTTTTTAGCTTTCTGTTTTACATCAATCTGAAGTTGAAATTACATGATTAACTGTGCATATATTTTGTAACATATGGAAGATATCTACTGTGGGCTTACATTCCTGGCAGTTCTTAGGTAAAACGAAGGTTCTAATTTCCACTATACAATTTCAAGCAAACAAACAAAGTTGGAAACCTAGAAGAATATATCTATATCATAAACAATTATGCTATTTCTGGAGCATAAATTTTGTTTGACGCCAAAGACTATACAATTTCAAGCAAACAAACAAAGTTGGAAATCTAGACGAATATATCTATACCATAAACAATTATGCAGAATATATCTATATCGTAAACAATTATGCTATTTCTAGAGCATAAATTTTGTTTGACACCAAAGACTATACAATTTCAAGCAAACAAACAAAGTTGGAAATCTATAAGAATATATCTATATCATAAACAATTATGCTATTTCTAGAGCATAAATTTTGTTTGACACCAAAGATTTATGCACTTATTAATGACATTCGAGTTGTTTTCTCAATTGGGCTTTGGATAACGTTCCCTACAACAGCTGCAAAATCAAATTTTATTTTTTGGAATTTGCATGTCGAATGCTAATTACTGTTCTATCAATCCGGTTTGATCCCTTATTGACTCTATCAAATGTTGTTTGATTTATGAGAAAAACAAGTGAAATGCCTTATTTGCAACTTAACTAGATATTTGGCACTAGTAGTCTTGTACTTTTGTTGAAAAAGCATGTTGCTTACCCACTTACCACATGCCCTTTTTGTACTTTTGGTCTTGTACTTTTGTAGGAAAAGAACACTTTTTTTTTGCTAAGGACGGACAAGAACAATTTACTCACTTACGGCATGCCCTTTTTGTCGTTGAACATTTCGGATGCTCGTTATATCTGTCGCTATTTGCTTTACCACTTTTGTTGAAAACTTAGGGCATGCCGTTTTGCATTTGAAGATTTCCGTTGTTCATTCCATATATTAGATGTGTGGTTTATAATGGGAATGTTGATTGGTTGATTTGGTTGATTTCTGTCGGTTTGTTATCGGTCGGTTTTTGACTAACGGCAATCAGTTTTGAGAAAGTAAAACTGAGAGCCGACCGAATAGATGAAAAATAAGTCGATTTTTGGCCGACTAACGGCAATCAGTTTTGAGAAAGTAAAACTGAGAACCGACCGAATAGACGAAAAATAAGTCGATTTTCGGCTGTCCAATGGTTGGTTTTAAAACGGTCAGTTTCGATTAGCTTTCGACTAGAGTAACCAACCAAGATACTAAAAGTAATCCATTATTTGAACAACAATATCATGATTTTTATTTAGTCTAAATTTATTGTGTTAGAGAGGTCCAAAACCTCTTTATGAAAACAATAATATATGAGTTAAATAATCTAACAAAGATTTATTTCAATTCAACATTTTTACTGTTTTACTTTTTATTTATGTTCTAATATAGGAATGTGTGTGTGTGTATATATATATTAATGAATCTTTTTAAAGGGTATATATTAAAAAAGCCTTGGCAACCAATTAAAAAATGCTCTTCTGATAACCCACCATTACTGTTAATGGGCAGTCGGTTTCCGACCAACTTGGTTGTTTTTGTCTTTAAACTGAATTTTTCTGTTTTTGTCGGTCGTTATTGATTTTCAGTCTTTTTGAACGGCCCTTATTTTATAAATCCATGTCATTCGCGTCTTTATGTTTTTTATAAAGCATGGTGTTCAGAAAGATAACATTCTTTGGACCTAAAAAGGCATGTAACTTTTCATTTTTAAACAGCGTGCCATTTTGTTAGGGAGACAAAGAACAAAAATATTATAAAAGCGTTTAAAAAATGTAGTTAGAATTGAAAATTGTAATATTCGAACAACTAAAAGTTTTAATTAGATCTGATTTTGTCAAACACTACATTAGTTGTTATTAATTGTAATGATCCCTAAAAGCAGCTGTTATAGAATAAGCATGCTTTTAATTTATTATTTTTTTATTTTTTACCTAGACTTTTTTTTTTTTTAGTTTGTGAGAACTTTTTTCTTTTTCTTTTCAGTAGAATTTTCAGCTTTTTAAAAAAAAGAAGGCATAACCTTTGTTGCGTCTTCATTTTTGAAAGTCTTTTGATACATCTCCAAGCCAACCATGGGTCGTGAAAAAGGGTTTCTTCAATATTTACTGAAATTAAAAGAAACTTAAGAGAAGTTTTTTCTTTTAACATCCAATTATGTTTTTGTGACTTTAATAACTTGGAAACTTTGATGGAAATTTCATAAATAATGGAGAAATTTTCGTCGAGAAAATTTTGGTTATTATCAAAATAAATCAGTAAAAATATTGATCTTTTAGAAATTGTAGTGTATTTTTTTTTTTAACCGAAACCTCAGTTTATATCAAAATTTTGGTTTAAAACGAATATTCAATAGTTTTTATATTTTCTTTGATATTTTTACTAATACTAATATTTAATATGAAATTTCTTTAAATTCTAAAGTACCAATAATTCAACTAGAATGGGGCCCATCTCTTCGGCTCGGACACAGCCTGGTCAACCTGCTTCAAGAACAAGGCTTAACTTCACCTGCTTCAAGGCCCATTTAGGCTCCTAATCAGGTTAGGCAACGCTATTTTTATTTCTTAGATCGGTTCGGCTGGATTTTTCCTTTTAATCCATATGAATCAGGTCAGTTTGATGGTAAAAAATTATAACTCTAACCTTCTTCTTTTTTTTTTCTTTTTTTTTTTTTTGCTAACGCCGATATTTTTATCCTGATGCCAAACAAATCAAAGCTGACTAGAATATAAGAAAAGAAAAACCCTACTGAATCACCAAACTATGTGGTAAGTTTTCAATTGATTAATAACTGCGCTCAACTGCTTTTGGTACCTTTTAAAAAAAAAAAAAAAAAACTTGTTTGTGTTGAGATGTATCAATCATCGTTTTCTGACATCTATCGGTCTCCTCTCTATTTTGCTTTTATTAATGGATGACCTTGTGACTTTCACACAAACTAACGGTGACCTTGATATCGATTGTGGCCGCCGATTTCAATGGTCCATCTGCATCTTTGTTCATTTGCAGCTTGGAATTTTATGGTTCGTTTGGACATTAACCAACAAGTAGCGAGAAAATTCTCCTTCTCTTTTTCATGAAGAGTGAAAACTTGAAAAACTTGAGTGTTTGTAATTTCAATTCTAATTTATGAATTGCAGTTATTAACGACCTAAAACTTTCAACGGCTATAATGAAAAGTAAAAAAAATTGCTATAATGTAAAGATTCGACATGTTACAGCTTTTAAAGTTAAAATATCAGTTAGCAATTGAAATCCCAATGGAAGCCACACCAAATTATTCGACGGTTGATTTTGTTTGTCGGTACTTTGAACATGGTGCAATTCAATTACAATTTCTCTCCAGTGACTAGGCTGACTAAGTCAACTTTTAAATCAATTTTTTCCCTATTTGAATGAGAAATCAAGTTAATTTTGTTAAAGAATTCTGAAAACAGACTTTATGTTGGGACAAAATTTTGAAAGAGCCACAATTCTACATCGTAAGGTTATATCAGAATTGTTTTATGTTAAAAAAATGTTAGAATTTAATTTATGTGGTGTTTGGTAACATCGGTTGAAACTAATAGTTTGGCTCAATAACAGTATAAAACTCTCATATATTATAATATAAAACAAAAGTGAGTTACAATAAGCTCTCACATTCTACAATATTTGAACCAAAATTTTAGTTTGAATCAAAGTTTTCAAACACACTATAAGAAATTAAAATCTAACAGTTCAAACTATGTTTCACTATAGAGTTTATTTCATACCACGAGAAATTCTTTAAATTTCTGTCATGACTCATGATGTTCTTAATCCCTCATCCAACTTACAAACCCAAATGATTCATAGGGTGTTTGGTAGTTTGGTTTAAACCATTGGTTAAAAACATTACAGCATATGAGAGTTTTTATACTGTAGCTCACTCTTTTTACTGTAACATGTGAAAATTTTACACTGTAATAACAAAAAGTTTCAGTTGAAACTAGAGCCATTAATTTGGGGCTGCCAAATTGATCGGGCCATGCCTCGGGCTGGGATGAGTCATAGATTTAGGTCCAAACTAAAACTAGACCAACAAAATTAGATAATTTTCATAAAATTTCCTTAAAAGACCAAGCCCTAGGCCCATGCAAGCTTTGGGCTTGCTTGGGCCTCACTTTTCCTGAACAGGGCCAGGCTAGGCCAGCCTAGCCTAATTTTTCCTTATGACCCTATGGGATAGGTCAGATGGTCTAAATTGACACCTTTAGTTAAAACTAATAATACTAAATACCTCACTGTTTTCTATTCCTTTTGTACTCATAGAGAAGGAATAGAAGTGTACGGATTCAAAATCAGTAACAAGTGGAAAGTAATGGTTAGACCTGTATCAAAGAGTAAATTGTACCATTGTATCTCCAACTATTTGTTTTTTTTTTGCATAATACATCATAGATTTTTAATCTAGGCAAAATACACCCTCGAATTTTAAAATAATTAAAAATTGATGTGCAATAATTAATAGGCATTAAAAAGTATAGACAATTTTGATCACAAAATTTACATGTGAGTTTTTTTAAGAATAGATCTCGTTATTTTAAAAAAAAATCAAAACTCAACAAATATAACAAGCTCTTAAAAAAATTAAAAGTAGCTATTAGACCTTAATTATTAATAATTTTAAAATTTTATATATATTGTGTTAAGATTAAAAATTTAAATATATTATATAAAATATATATATATATTATGGTAAGATTAAAATTTTAAATATATTATATAAAAAATAAATAATTTAAGATGTAATAGTATAATTTTTTCTGTGCAAAAAAATGCCCATTTTCTGAGTATTACTCTGCCCAATTTTACCATGCCACTTCGAGAAGAATCGCTGCCCAAGGAAGGTAAAACTGAAACAAAAAAAGTCAAATAGCGAAAGGAAATGAAAGCAAAGGAGGGTTTTACTCGATTATAAATGCTTGCTTTTTTATTGACTCGATAAACACATACTAATTGCCACATTCTACTCATCTTCTGCCACGTGGCTTAAAATTTCATGCTTGATTATTGCTTCAAGGGACAAAGCTCATTAAGGCGTGGAAAGCGCAATACGACTTTGACTACTACGGATGTGACATCCCTCTTTATTTTATTTTAATGTGACAATTTTTAGTGGTGCTTAACTGTTTATCCACCGCCACACGTTAGACATCAATCTCTTGGTATCAGATAGGAAGCTACACTCGGACGTGACGGTCGTTGATCTTTTTTTTCTTTATATAAAAAATTTTATAAAAATTATAGTTTATCTTTTTTAAAATTATGTTTTATTTTTTTTGAATTATGTTTCATTTTGGTCAAAATTCTATATAGTTTTGCTTATAACTGTACCTCGCTTTTTCAAAGTTCTACGTCTTCTTTCATTTATTTATTTTTTTAACAATGTTAATACATTCTCTTTTTATCTTGACTAATTTTTCTGGATCTATGCTACTCATATCCGGAACCAGGACTAATCCAACCTCTCTTTTCTTATCTCCAACTACACATTTTGAAGCAAGAAATATAATAAACAAATAGAGTTTTGTGAAGGATACTCAATATACAGCCATGTTCACCCAAAAAAAAAAAAAAAATGGAGCAAAGAATGTGGTAAGCTTCATAGATGAGAACAAACTGAAAATTCAGCCATCACATGGGTTTAACATGAAAATATGTAGTCACCCCAATTTCGTTTTATAGGGAAGCTGTCAAGCAACTTTTTGCCTAGAATTCTATGAGAAACATGGAAACTGATGACACACCCATAATTGTGAAACAACAAAAAAATAATAATAATAATCGTTTAAAACAAGACTATATTTATAAATTCATATCTTGACTTAAGTTTCAACCATTTTGAGAAATTGCTAAGTAATCCAGAGACACACTACACTGCACTGCACTAATTGGCCAAAAATAAAGTTGGGACTTGGGACCAAGGAATTTTACCATCTCACACGTCTGAATTCTGATGCCTTTGCCAATGGAATATAGAAATCTAAAATCCCGACAAAGAAAACAAACCAATTACCACATGTTCTGTTAACTTTGTTGGACATGGCTAAAGTGAGTGAACTTTTGTTTTTGTCACCCTTTTGTGTCTTTAGTATCAACCTCTCTGTGGTAAACATCAACATCAAAAGAATCCACACAATTCCCTTGCTTGAATTGTCCAAAGTTTTCAACTTTTTCTGCTTCAAGACTAATCCTTTCTTCCTACATTTTTATGCTTTTCCTTATCTACACACGTAAAAAGTCAGCATCATTTTCATGTCCCTGTTGAAGAATAATGCACATTTTGAAGTTGGGGAAACTTCCTTCAGAACCAAGTTTCAATTTCCCAAAAAAACCAAACCCAAGTCCTCATTTTCCTATCTCCTCAAGCTTCCACAGAACCTGCTTGCTGTTTGGTCTCAGAGAAGGCGAGGGAGAACAACAAGCCATTGCAAGCTGAAAGAATTTGAGAACCCGTTCTTCGCTAACCGGTACTTCATCATCATTGGTACTAGAACTGGAGAGAAGTATGTTTGGATGGAACAAGTCCGCAATTCTGTGCCCAAGAACCGCATTTCGCAAGAAATTTGGCAAGTAGAAATCCTCTTCTGGCGTCGTCGGGTTCTCATTGACGGCTTCCTTTCCTGTAAGCAACTCGAGATAGATCACCCCAAGACTGTAAATGTCGGTCACTTCACAAGCCTCCTTCATTTTGATCAGCTCAGGGGCTTTGTAGCCCTGAGAGGCTGAGGATTCAAGCATTTCTTGGCCAGCGGTTGCGTTCAAGAGAAGGTGGAGACCAGAATCCGAGATGTAAGGTTGAAAATGGCGATCCAAGAGTATGTTTTTCGACTTGAGATTGCCGTGAATTATTGGCTTTTCATAGCCAGAGTGGAGATGATCAAGACCTTTGGCTATGCCAACTGAGATCTTGTAGATTATGCCCCACCTTTGTGACTCTTGATTGCATTCTGCAATTTGAAACAAGAAGTTGGTCATTTTTTTGTAACACAAAAAGGGATCGATCCAGCGACCTTCCCAAAGCCCCATCCCACACAACCCACATCCTCGGTGCTACCAGACCAAATGATCTTAGGCCAACTGGTTATTTTTTAGAGCATGTGTGTGTGATAAAAGTGGGAAAAAAAAAATCCAAGAGGGAAAGAAAGGCGCCTAATTGAAAGCAATTTATCTAAGCAACGTATAGATAAGGGTTTTGACAAAAATTAAATAACAAGTACTGGTTGATGAATTGCTCTTATTTCAAGGGAACATGGAAGGACACACTGACAATGGTAGGTACCAACTGGAAACAATGGTTTAAAAAAAAAACGAGAGCTAAATAATGGAGACAAAGAAAGAACCATCTCTGAGTTTCACAAGGACATCTCAGAATCAGATCACTCTCATAGTAACACGCCAACACCCTCTTCTTCCTGGCACTTATAGGATTCACAGAAAGAGATCACTGATTCAAAAAATGGAAGTGCAACAATAAGGAAATCTTTAACAAACTCAACAAACTTTTGAGATTTATGAGAGAGAAATTGACCCAGTCGAGAAAAATTCATGTTTTTTCAGCTCCCATTTTTTCTGTTCTATATTTCAGATCAATTCTAACACCCTGCCTCTATCTCTGCATATTCTAGAACTCCATTTAATCTGCTCTTGGAAACAACATCAAGAACAATCCTTTTTCTAATTAAGGCAACCAGAATTAAGCAAAAGATCACGTTTTTAGCACAAGAGAATCATATATATTACCTCTAATGAAGTGAGACAAATTGCCACGCCTATGAAAGGTATGAACCAGAAGCTTCTCACCCCTTGGCCCTGCATAAAACCCCAGCAGAGACACCAAGTTTGGATGTCTCACACTTCCCAAGAACCGAATAACTTGCTCAAAATCTTCACCTCTAGTGGTACAAACGGGCCTCAGAAACCTCAGAAGCGTCACAGAATTGCTGTTCTGCAGAAAAGCCTTATAAAGTGTGCCATAGTTGGATTTCCCAATCACTTCACCAGGAGCATCAAGAATGACACAGATTGAGAGGTCCTCACCACCTTGAAAAGTGACCAACTTTTCATCTCCTAATTGGACACCGTTATCATTATATCCTCCATGTTTGCTGAAGTCATGATGATCAGTCTTCTCTATGTCTTCCTCAAGATCCTTTTTTGAGGCTCTTTTGCAGTAGAAATAGATGAAGAGAATGAAGAATACGAAGGTTGTGGTTGAAGTTAGGACAAGGATGAGTTTGAGCATCTGGGTGTTCTTCATTCTGTACGAGCCTTGATTTTGAAGAAGGATTTAGCGCATTCTAGGATTAGTGTCAGAGATCAGGAAAGTGCTAAAAGGAATGGAAAACCAACAAAAAAAAAAAGGGACTAATTTTCCATTGGAAAAAGGAATTTGGAGACCCAGAGGAGTAGAAGACAAGAGGATGAAAGATGGAATGGTACTTTTTGTTAGAGTGGGAAACCCAGGATTTTTTCTTATTATTATTTAAAAGAAAAAAGGTACAAGTTATTAGGACAGAAATGGAGTGTGGAAGTGGAATTGGTGGAATGAGAACTTTTTTCGGTTGACAAGAATGAGAGGGAGAAGAAAAGAGGCCAATATACGCTGGCTGAATCTAGTAAGAGACACATGTCACGCCTCAACCCTGTGGTTTATCTGACGGTCCTCAAATATTTTTTCGTGTGTCTTAACACTTAAATTTAAAATCATTTTACTTACAAAATTTTTTAGTATAAGATCCGAGTAGGTCTGATAGGACCCATGGGCTTGCGTTACAACATATATGTTCCATGTGATGTTTCTATTTGTATACTAGTGTTATAGGGAGTTGATTCTTTTCTTTTTTATAAATGTTATAATTATTTTTTTAATTATTTTTCAATTAATTAAATATAAAAATTATAGGGATAATTATTTTTTAATTATCCAAAGTCTGTTTTTCAATTATTTTTTTAAATATAAAAATATGCCGTTTTTCTTTGTGTTTGGTTTAAATATATTCTAACTAATACTCCTTGGTGACGAGTTCAGACTTTTCTTTTGGTTCCTAGATCTAACTTATCCTTTCAACAAGACTTAACGGGAGACTCTTTTATTATATCAGGTCAATTTTTTTTAATAGATTTGATGGCCAAAACATATATACGTAGCTATAGGTGTCTTTTGTTGGCTCTTACAAAAAAAATTTGCCAACTTAACAAATCAAAATTATTCATGTAAATTTTTCCCTTTTTAAGAATTCTTAGGGTAAAAAAGGCAATTTTATTTCATTAATAAAGTATGATGTTTTAACTATCAGATTATAATTTTAACGGTCTAATCTGTAATTATCTATATTAAAAAATTTCAACTTACAATACAGAACTACATCCAATCGTAAATCAGACTATTAAAAAATAATCTCACGGCTAAATACTTAAGCTGTATCGGTGGAGCAGATTTGTCTTTTTAGCCATAAAAATTGTTTTTTTTTTCATAAAAGCAAAAAATTATTTTCTTTTTCTATTAGATTAGAAAGAGGTACGATTGGAAAGAGAAAGGTTTGGGATATCATCTCTCTCCCTCTTTTTATTTTTTATTTTTTATTTGTTGTGTTCTCCCCTTTCAAAAGGAGGAATTTCATGTCCTTAATTTATGGCGAGATCTTAAGATATTAGCATTAAGAAACTTCTATAAATCTGGAGGTCTGGACCTAAATTTTCGGGCTTTCTTAATTGATGGCTTAGAAGTAGCTATCTTTGAATGAAGCCCTCCTAACAAAATTATTATAGATCGCATGCATTTGTTGAAAACGAAAATATATGCAATCAATCACAATAAATAAAAAAGTGAGGTGTAGTTTAATGAGTCAATTATGCAATTAGTTACTCCAAAATTCTTTTAAGACTTAACATATAATTTTCATCAATTTTATTCACTCTAATCTATTTTCACAATTCTATCCGATCCGACTTGACAAATAGAACGTAAAAACAATTGATAAGACTTTTGAGTTATTTAGCAAGTTAGTTAGTATTAAGGTTTTAAGTTTTTTACTTTTTAATGTTGCTGTTAAAAGTTTTACACTCTAGTTAGTTAGAACTAATTAGTTCTGACTAATATTATAAACACATACTTTATTTTGAAAAAAAAAATGTAAAATTTCACAAAAGTTTATGGTGGCTGAAAGCGATAAATTTAGATGTTTGAGGCTGTGATTTCAACCATAAAATTTACAAACTATAAAGATCTCAATTTTTACGTTGTAAAACAAAAATTTACTATAACTTTTATATATTACAGTATGCATACCAATCATACAGTTTTAACTTCTTCTAAACACCACAAATGCCCAAGAGGAATAAATGGAAGAGTATATTTATCCAATTTGGGAAAACACGGGTCAAAGGGGGTAAAAGATAGATTATTGGCCATTTTAACATAAGATTTGGATTCGAAGATCTAGAAATAATGATAAACGGAAAAAAGCATCTTAAGGAAATCCAGAAAAGATCGAGCAGTAAAAAATAGAGATGTTTTTAACCCCGACGTCCAACCAAAAAAAAAATGAAAATAGAGTAGTTGTGAAAAATAAAAGAATAATCAACGGCGTTGATAGTGAGTTGTTTGGGGGACCCACAAGGTGACGCTTTGGTTATCTTCCTCACGAAATCAGAAGGTGGGACCCATGCTACCACGTGGGGTACAATGGTCTGTCGCAGATGAAAAGTGCAAGACATCCGAATGGTCCTCCAAGTTCCACCAGGTCGAATTGGGTTTTCAAAAATAATTTTATTTCGTACTCAATTTGGTAAATAAACCTCTTCTATGAGTTAATATTTTTGCACCTGTTTATCTGTATTTCTTGTCACAGATATATCCCTGACACTCCAAGCAAAAAAATAGTACTTAGACGTTGGCAAATTTATCCAAATCTGCAACATGCAGAGTCTTTTTAAACATATATTTTATATATTGTCTAGTTCTTGTCAATTCTACTCTTTTGTTTTTCCCTGATCTGGCCAATTCCACTTGATATACTCATTTTTTTTAAATAAAAGATAGTAGAGTTCGTGATATTATTATTATTATTATTATTATTATTAGAGTAATTTGTATCATCAATTCCTCAACTCTTTAGCAGATTATATTTTAATTTTTTTTATTTTAACAAAATGAACCTTCAACTCTAAAAACCGCAGCAATCTAAGTCCTTTTCCCTCACATCCATGAAATCCATCACAGAATTCATCACACGGAATACATGTGCACCACCATAAAAGGGTATATTGGTAAAAATATTAATATGCCACATTTTAATAATATATATATATATATAATGAAGAAACCAAAAAACGCCAGAAGAAACATATTGCATAACTTTACTTTAACCGGAATTAAGTCAGTAAAATATGTCAAAGTATTGCAGTGGCTAATCAAGAGAATGGGCTTTAAAATAGAAAGACTTGCAATAAAAAATACAGTTAAAAACCCAGAACAACCATGCTGCAATTAAAGGAGTTCAAACTTTCCTCAAAAAAAGAAAAAAAAGAAAAAAGAGGAGTCCAAACTATGAACCCTAGAATTGGAGATGCACCGGCGTGATTGGGGTGGGTGGCGGCGACGGTAACATTGCCAAGAGTGAAGAAAGACTTCGCCAACCCAAAAAAAAAAGACTTGCAGATGGGTACTCGCATGGTCGAGGCATCTCGCGATGGCGAATCTTGATCACACCAGCAAGCTCGCAGCGGCGGGGTGGGTTCGCGGCAATGGCTCGAGCACTCGCGCCACTGCAAGCAAAATGAAAATGATTTTTTGTTTTTAAAGATTTGGGAAGCATGGTTGCGTGGGTTTGGAGGGATAGTAGAGAAGCTTGAATGAAGGCTATGAAGAAAACTGAAATGATTTTTTTTTTTTTTTTTTTATAGGTGTTTTTTGTTGTTAAATTTTGGTTTTAGTAAAAATTGGTTTTTTTTCATTTTCCTTCCTCTCTTTTTCTTCTTCCTCTTCTTCTACTGCAAAATAAACCCTCTGCCCTGCTACTACACACAATGGGCAATGAAAATTAAATATGGTAATTACAGAAAAGATAATCAATTTAACAAGAAATTAAAGTTTTACATTGGTTCATTTACGGATCCTTAGGCAGAAGAAATTTGAAGTGTGTCGCCTTTATTAATTTCTAGATTCAAAGTAATTTGGACGAGAATCTGCAGTTGGACCAACTAATGCCGGTGGCGGAGGTGCAGTGAATGCCGAAAATATCAATGGCGACGTCTGATTCCTGACGTTAATGAAGAGGTGGTGGGTTTCATCGGAGAGGAGACGAGGGGTTGGGGACAGGTGCCACTTGTTGATGTTTGGGAAGGTTTACATGTCGCATTTGTCTTCTTCTTCTTCTTCTTCTTCTTTTTTTTAATTTGGGCTGACGTCTGAGGGTATTATTGTCTTTTCATTAAATTGAGATGTTATAAGTTTTTTGATGCGTTGAAGGACTTGCATTGCTAATGTTTCAAGGTTGCAAAAATCTATTTAAATATTGTGAATATATCCTCCAAAGGTAGTTTCATCTTTTGTTTGAATATTTTCTATACCTAACCATCATTTTGAGAAACTAACACTAAAATTACAAAAATAATACTTTTTCAATAAACTACCGTTTTTCAATATTCAACTCTTAATTTCACAACATCAACATGTCATACTTCATATTTCTAGAGAATTCAACCAAACACTAGCTCAAGAACTCATTTACTTTTGAGAGAATAAAAAATCAAAACAAAAATCATAAAATTTCAAAACTTTAAAATTAAAACTTACCCCAAATAGCACTTTTTGATTTCTAGCTTTCCAAGACTCCTTTGAAACTCCTTCCTAAACACCATTTTCATGTAAAAATACCTTGAGTTAATTTCTCCCTTAACCTATGAAAAATCCCTTAAAAACTTGAAAAAAAGTTAGATTTTTACATTTAAATTTGTTGAACTTTCTTGGGTTTTACCTCTTGAACTTGATTGGGAATATTTTTGCAAACATTTGGGTGTGAGAAAGTTTTTTAGAAGCTCTAACTATGGCTGTCGTGGGAGTTGAGGAAAAAGAAGAACGAAATTTTTTTGCTAAGCTTGCATTTAATGCTTTCTTATCCTCTTTGGTAACCTATCAAGTAACCCTTTGGGTTACCAAGTGTCAACCATAGGATTGGGCCACCTTTCATGGCTTGGTGGCCCAATAAAATTCAAGTGGGTGTCCACTTTGTAGGGCCCAAACTTTACATTGTGTAATTGTTTACCACACAGTATTTTTCCTACACTGCCGTAGTCAAATCAGTGCAAACTCATATCCTTAGACTGTGTAAACTATTTTACTTACCTTTGGTTTACTTTTGGAGGCCAAACATAACATTTTTCATATCTGTGTTTTCACTTAACAGTATACTTATATTGCGTCGGCCTCTTTTTTTCATTGGGTTGGATTTCGATGGACTCTTTGTCTTATTTGTATTCTAAGTACCCATTTCTGCATATCACAATTTTACAATTAATTGTGCTATAAAATTCATTTTATGGATATTATTTACAAATTTTTGAGTAATTAAACTCATAAAATCTGTATTAAAAATATCCAACATTGCATCACATTCTCAATAAAATTTTTAATTAATACTGCTTATTTACACATTATCATAATTTTACAATAATTACAATTTTTATGGGTAAATTCATTAATTAAACCCAATTTAAATATTAGATTTTATTAATGAATTTTCTTGGTCATTACAAAAACGATACGAGATAAACGGGTTTAGACTGCACGTTTATTAATTGTGCCATAAATGGGTTGGCATGAATAACACGAAAATAAACGAGCTGGATTCGTGCTAACACATTAAACACGCCTTAACATGTTTAATTAAATGAGCCGTAAACATGTGGACACGGCACGACACAACCCTCCCATTTATAACACATTTAAACTTAAAAATAAAAATATTTGAAATATTTATAGTAGGTTAGTATTAATTAGATATTGTGTTTTTGTTAATTTTCTTTATTGGCTTTTAAAAAAAATAAATTTTTTTATTTTTTCTAATTTTTAGTTAATTGTGTCATAAACGTGTTATATGCATATTGTTATCATGTCAACCCGTCACAGCACGTTTAATAATCGTGTTAATTATGTCATGCCGTATTACGCGTGTTATAGGCATGTCGTGTTCGTGTTTGTATTTCTAGCATGTTTATTAATCATGTCGTGTTCGTGTTTGAGTTAAACGTGTCGTGCTGTAAACGTGCCGACACGAATACAGCACGAACACAATTATTGCCACCTCTAAGCTTGATTATCTTTTACACGTGTTATAGGCTTATAGCCTACAATTTATTTTTTTTTTTCATATGATGATTGTCTTTTGAACCGCTATAATAAGATCTTATAAGCCCCTTTAAAAAAAAATGGCATCTTAATAAGGATTGTACTAAAATCAGAATATAACAAAATACGAATGTCACACAATTGAAACAGTAAGGGATCTATTTATTATTAACAAAATATTTATAATAAAACAGTAGGGGACAGTAGATTTCAGAACTACTTTTAGAAAAAAAATTTATTCTTGGGAGATTCAAACTCTTTAACTTTGGGTGAAATTGGATGTGGTTTTATTATTATATTATGTCTATAACCACAGTAGTTTTTCCCCCCGAGAACACGTAGTTTTTTTTTTTTAAGAAGACCCTTTCCAATTTTTTTTAGAGGCAAAAGTCAAAGAAAAAACCTGGTTCATTGGTATATTTTCCTTTTAAAAAAAAATACTTAGGGTCCGTTGGTAAATGGATTCGAATTAATGATTTGATTTAGGTTATGTAATTTGACTTAGAATTTGAGTTAATGATTTGAATTGTTATCTGAATTGACATTTGGATGTACATTTAAGTTTTAATCTAAGTATAAAATAAAATTAGAATTTGTGTTTAGAGAAGTAGTGAAAATAGCCTTTTGATTTATTAAAAAATCTAATAAAATTTTAATGTTAATGATCCTAAAAAATATGCAATATAGATCTTAATTTATTCTTTTCTTCACTAGGAGCACAATGAAAAAAGAATCATCTTATTTGAATATCAAATGAAGAAGTTATGATTTTTTTTCTCAAATATTGGAGAGAGTTTTAGATTTTACTGTAACAAAGATATCTGAGTATCAACAGTTTAGGGAGGTTTAAAACTCTGAAAACTTAGATTCTTGATACTCATTTGACTCAGATTTTGTGAGAAACAAACACATATCTAAAGGATTCTATAGGAGAGAGAATTTATTCAATACACAATATAGATCTTAATTTATTCTTCTTTTCACTAAGAACACAATGAAAAAAGAATTATCTCATTTGGATATCAAATGAAGAAGTTATGATTTTTTTTCCTCAAATATAGGAGAGAGAATTTTAGCTTTTACTATAACAAAGATATCTGAATATCAAGAATTTAGAGTGATTCAAAACTCTAAAAACTTAGATTCTTGATACTCATTGGACTCAAATTTTGTAGAAAACAAACACGTATCTTAAGGATTCTTGATACTTGAATATAAATTTGAATCTATTGAGTCCAAAGAATATATGAAACAAACAAACCCTTATTTTCTTATTTCCAAATTATTTCTTCCTACTAATATTATATATATGGGTGATTTTACAAATAGTCCTTAAAAGTCTATCCTTAGGTCCGATTTAGTCTTCAATTTTTAAAAAGTCTCATTTTGATCTCTAATCTTTTACTTTGTTTTAGTTTTGGTCCCCCCATTGATCGGCTGTTAAATATTTGATAAAATATTCTTGAAATGTCATACTTTGGTCCCCTAATCTATTACTTTGTTTTACTTTTATATAGTATAATATCGCTTCCATATTATTTTAATCCAAAATATGCCTTGTATGTGTTACTTAATATCTAGCAACACGGCTGATAATATGAATTACGACAAGACACGATTTTTTTGTGGGTTGGTGCCAAAAAATTAAAATATTGGTCATTTTCGTGTCAATTTAAAATTGACCCGCCTAAAAAATAATTCGTGTTTGTGTTAACCCGTTCAACACTAAATTGACACTAATTTAACCCGTAGCTTAGCAGTCTTTTTGGTTTCATAAATATTAAAAAATTGCCACTAAATTAGATGTGTTTGTCATATGGAAGTGATTTAATTTTCAAAAAATGTGTTTTATATTACTTTTATGTAATTTTGGTATGTAAATTATAAATTTAAAATTATAAAATGTCACAGGTCAATTTTGGGTTGCAGGTTAATTTCAGATACTTGGTTGATTTTGAGTTGCGGGGTCATTGAGCGTCACATATTACTTACATCACAGGTTAGGATGGGTCGTGTTTGTATCAACCTGTGCCAAGACGGGTTGTGTTATGTCAAGATTTCTCAAACTATTCGTTTCACGGGTCCTGTTACTCTTAAGATATTTACTACATATCTAAGCTTCAATCTGATGAAACGCGATTCACTTTTACACGACTTACTACCCCTGTTTAACAATCAACAGATTGATCTCATCTCAAGTATATACATGGTACGTATCTAAATGATGAGGTTTTGTCTTGTGTCATGCTGTAAATATGAAGCAAAATTCTTATGATAAAGGAATCATGATATGAATTATTAAAAAATCAAAGTACATTCTTGAATTTATTTCTTCGTCTCTCTCTCTCTCTCTTGATTTCCAATCATAATTTGTTTGCTTAAATGACTTCGGTTTCTTGTTTTTCCATCAATCCTATTATTGTTTCATCGAGCCAAGTGGGCAATCAGGAAACAAATATGCCAATGAATCACATAAACCTAACGGCACATAAGAATCTCAACCTCATTCTTTTACATAAGACATATTTTATACAAAATATTAGTTGGACTAACCACCTTCGTTTGATGGTTGATCGCTTTCAGTCTAATAAAAGGCGTTAAGCACATCTAAATCGCGTCAACATGAGCCCACAAAAAGCTGATATATATATATATATATTGATAGCAACACGTGACCAGAAAAGCATAAAGTTCTTGGTTTCATATTAAGCTGCTCCCAGATGTAAATCTGCACCATCTTCGTATACTGATTTATAATTTACGCATGTATATGTATTTGTATATTTATATTTATGTGTGGACGAATTCAATCATATCAAAACTTATATTTCCATACAACAGGATCATGGATACATAACATTTTTGTTTCCATATATTATAAAGCCTAGTTAGGTACATACACTATATGATTATCACAAATGACGATGATTATTGTTTTGGGAAACATAATGATAATACAAGAGGCCTAATATGTGAACCACAACAACTGCTTGTTGGTGGTGACCCTCTTTCTTGTGAATTTATACCAAAATAAAAAATAAAAAAATAAAATAAAAAGTAAAAAGAGGAAGAGTTTTTGTAAAGTTGGGGTCGGGAATCACTCAATAAACAGGAAACTAATATGGTGTTTACGAGAAGAGTAACTTTAGGTTTCATCTCCAAAGCTTTACTCTAGATTTTTACTTTACACTATAGTATGTAAAAGTTTTACGCTATTTACGATTAAAATTATGGTTGAAATCATAACCTCAAACACTGTATAAAGTTTATTTATAACAATGACCTGGCTTTATAAGTACTACTTAAACCTTATCCTCATCAATAATTTGCAATAAGTGTGACATTTTTTGAGAACTCCTTAAGTCACCGAAATCCTTCAATGCATATGACTTTGAAATAATAATAATAGTAATAAAAAATGAAAGCAACATGTCACACCACTTTTTCTTTCCCACTAAGACCACAAGGAAGGGACCAATGTTAGATAAACACCGACCCATGAGACAAAAATCATTGGGGGCTCTATTGCAGTTGGCACAATACGTTCTCAGTGGTGGTCCTATGTGATAATAATAATAATAATAATAACAATGATAACCCAAGAATCTAAATTGGCTTGTGACTCACCAAGCATTTATACATTACTTTGAATGTGTGTGTACTCGATGCTTTGTTACATGGAAAAATAAAAAAGAAATGCAGAACAATATTTGAAACATTGTTGACCATAAACCTTTTTAGACAAATTTTATGTAGGCAATTTTGCTTCACCATTCGAACATAGGTGTTTTAGTGATCGAATTTTTTAACAGTGTGATCTGTGATTAGAAACAGTTTTATATAATGCATTGCAAATTTTTGACTGTCTGTGATCTGTGATTAGAAACAGTTTTATATAGTGCATTGTAAATTTTTGACATGGACAGTCGTAGATCAAACATTTTAAATTCTAATCTAATAGTTAAAACACCTTGCTCCGCCAGTAAAATAAATTTGTCTTCTCCACTATAAGAATTCCTATCTTTTATTCAACCTTTTTATTTTGCAGTTTATGGCATGTTAATCACCGGTTAAACAAGTTCAACAACTTCATAAAGAGGTAGAATTAATGCTTTGTGTCAAAGGCAATTATTTTGGACCTCTAAACTTGTAAATGAATAATTCCCAATTAGGGAATGTAATACATTGGATTAGGAAGCTTGAATGAACGGGTGGACAAATGAGCACCCAATAAATCACTCCATTGGTCTCCAGAATTCCCAAGAATTCTATACCCCTCACTTGCCATTTCACTTCTCTGCTCTGATTTGTATATCGCTGCTAATTTCCCATGGTCATCAGGGCCTCTGCACAATATGATAAAAAAATAAAATAAAACATAGGATTCAAAGGTGGAGATATTGAAAGTTGTTAGGGAAAATGATTGCCTCAAAGTTGAAAACTTTTTGTAACATCAAATGTGATGCATTATAACTTCATTTGCAAGCTTTCAACTTTCTTCATTATTAGACTCAGGGTACGTAAAGGGAAGAAGCAGGAGAAAAAAGAAACTTAACAGGTGAAGAAAACGTCAAAATGGGCATCATAATCATTATATATATATATATTGTTCATTTTTATGTATGATAATTTTCTTCTGTTTGTATGTTATCAACATAGGACATTATACATATAGAGCCTAGTGGTAAATAACACATGGAGTATCTGAAGGGATTCTTCGAAAAAAAAAATTGCACTGAGCCCTTCCTACAATCAAAGTATAACCTAGTTGATTGAGTAGAAGATAATGTGAAATTCATTTGTATAATTTTAACTTTTATTTATAAATTTGTCAAAATTAAATTTTTATTTAAATGTTTCTGTTTAAATTTATAAACCAAACGACATTCAAATTCTAGGACGGGCTCTCAAGAGTAAAGGCCCCTCTAAAGTGACTAACGAATTAGTTGTAGAAAAGATTATAATACATGACCAAATTATTATTATGAAATTGAAATTCAACACAATGTTTCTTTTTAAAGTAAATTTAACACAATATTTTAAAATCTTAAAAATGTCCTCAATTATATAATAATTATTTTAATAGTATTATTTCGAGACATATATAAAATATTTACAAACTACAATTATATTTTATTTTAATAAATCTATTTGGGCCATTTGTCAGTAGTTGCATGGGTTGGGTTCACTTAGAATTTTATAAAAGCCCACGGTCAAGGTGGGTCCTTGGTGAAAGGGACTACTTTACATGCATGGAAGGAAAGCAAACTTGGTTTAATCATGAGCCTTTTTGTCACATTGAAATACGATTCCATCCAATTTCAATCATCTCTAAGTATTTGGTACGTAAAAGGTTGATAAGATGCTGATGATAATGATGCATCATTGAGAAAGTATTAAGAAATCATTATTAGCAGGGTATTCATAATAATGCTGTTCCTTTAGCCAAAAACAAACACGTTCCTCAACAGGGATTAAAAAAAAAATACACAAGGATATCTTTTGGCATTATATGCATGTGCATCTCAAATCTCAGTCATTTAATAAGGTTTAAAACCGATGTATTTTTTATTTTCAATTGTTTAAAATGTTCCTTTATTTTTTTTAATCAGGTTCTAGTAATCATTAAAAGCTTGCTAAATTACTAAACTTCTCAAAAAAAGAAAAATGGAAACATAATAAGAAAACATGGCACTATGATCATGCAACTTAATGCAATGCCAAGCTTGTTCCTCTGCACCATTTATACAAAGTGGGTTCTTTTTAGGCCTTTTGCATCAGTATTTAGCTATATGGCATTAGATCGTTTAGCACAATAACAACGTTTTACATATCACAAAAGAACAAGACCAAAGTTGAACTATAAGTGGCCAAAAAAAAAAAAAATTTTTGATTTTCTTACCTTAGTATAAGCTTGTCCCAATACCAAAAACCGGCGTGGATCAAGTTCTCGGCGGTAATCTTCCTTTGTCGTTCGGTTCGACCGGTGAGAAAGAAAATTTTAAAACCCAAACTCAGGACTTGTTCATAGAGTTTCAAGCTAGGCTCTATAGCAGGAGCTATGGCCTTCTCAACCCACTTGTCGAACTCCACAGGATCAAAGACCTCTAAGCTGCACATTCCCACAAACAAACGGCATTCAAGAGTTGATTATGTCATGTTCAACACACAATAATTTTCCACAGTTTCTTTACCCTCTTTTCCAATTTTTTGGCGACAAAATACCCATTTTACAGATTTTGATAATTAGGCTGCACATTCCCACAAACAAACGGCATTCAAGAGTTGATTATGTCATGTTCAACACACAATAATTTTCCATAGTTTCTTTACCCTCTTTTCCAATTTTTTGGCGACAAAATACCCATTTTACAGATTTTGATAATTTGTCTAAGTACCTAGTTTTAATTGATTGTAACATGCGTATCGTATTGGTGTCTACTCGCGTTCAAGTATTGTTGCTTTCCCGCTTTACGTCGTTTCTAATTTATGTTAGTCGTTTTTATGTTGGTTTATTTGTTCATTGTTGTTCTTTCTTCTACTAATGACGTTTATTCACTATATAATTGTTGGCGTTATAGCTCTCGTTTCTAGTTAATGCGCCGTTTACGTCCAGTGTCGTTTTTGTGGTCATTGTCCTTTTTATTTGACGTGGTTCGTGTTCGGTTTTTTTAATTCATTTTTTTCTTTTAATGGCGTTCTTTGCATGTGTTGTCGTTTTGGGTTATTGTTGTTGTTTCTTTATTGTCAATCTGTCGTTGTTGGTTTGATGTCATTGTATTGTTGTTCTATGGTCAATGTCGTTTTGCTGGTTCTCGTCGTTTTTGTTGATGTTGTTGTTGGTTGTTGTCGTTTTTCATGTCATGTTGTTGGTTTTTTTTTTTTTCTGTCGTTATTTTTCTCCGTCTACTGTCAATAATTAATCATATTTTCAATTAATTGTCGTTTTGAATATTGTTGTCGCTTTGCAATGTTTTTGATCTTTTCACTGTTATCGTCATTTTTAAGTAATTGTCGTTTCCCGTGTTTCCCATATTTTGTCTTCTTATGATGTCAGTTTTTTCTTTTTTTTCTTTTCAATGTCTCCTTATTATGTTGTCGTTTTCTCAAATCTCTCCATAAAGAATCTATTTCCCGTATCCCCATCGGAATATCCGAATAGCCAACTCAGAAGTTTTCCCGACGAAACTTCCTTGATTTTCTATCTACATTTTCTCATGAAACAAACAAAAAGTTCTCAAAAAGGTGTTTGGACTCGTACCCGTAACCATGGTCGGCGTAGTAAGGAAGATTGGAAAGCAGAGTCTCATCGACGTCAAAAATCCACGCCTCCTTTCCATCACCGGCAAACTCGACGCTTTTCGCATAATCTCCAGCCTCCTTTGACACTCTTTCGAGATCAATATTATATCCCCCATTGGTCATGTAATCTTTCACGTAATCTTTACACTCCTCAGGAATTGTTCTCCACGGACTCAGGTTGTTTGCCTCCACAGAAAATCTCCAACTTGTACAATGCAATCTGAGTTTTTCCTTCAAATCCGCGAGATGGGTATCTAAGTTTTCTGTGTTTTCGACGATTAATGGCCGGGATAGGAGGTGGGAGTCAAGATTTTCGTGAGAAAAAGCGAGGGAAAATAGAGAAAAGAGCAGGAATAGTCTTGGGAAAGTCATGGAATTGGACGGTGGTGGATTTGTATAAGTTTTTGTTGCGTGTAATCGATGGGAATTTGAGGGAGGGAATCTGGGTGGGGAGAAAAAGAAAAATCCGGGGAAAAGAGAAAGTGGGTTGGGTTTTTTTGTAATCAAGATGAGAATCGAGGTTGGTGTAGATAAGGAAAAGCATGTAAGGGTGTGGGATAAAGTGAAAGCAATCTTTTTAGCAGAGAAATCTCGCTATTTTTTTTTTTTTTTTTTTGAGGAGAGGAAATGCTGAGATTGAGACGACTTGGGACGAGAAAGGACGTTGGCGTGAGAGTGAAGAAAACAGAAAGAGAGAAGATGGAACGGAAAACAACCAGATTCCAAGGTTGTTGTTTGTGAAGTCATTTTATTTTCGTTGGAAAAGGATTTTTTTTTCTTTTTTTGCAGGGAAAGGAAAACCCAAACAAATTGAGGGAAGTAAGTAATTGGACGAAGACGAATCACCTAAACAAAGTATAATATTAAAAAAATAAATAACAAAATAGAGTTGAAGTTGCAAGGCGTGTTTGGAAATTGAAAGCAATAAGTTAGTACATAAACCTTATGGTATACAGAGTTTTATAATATAGCATAATTTTGGTTTTTATATTGTAACATGTGTATTCACAAAATGCTCCTACTTATTTTTTTTAATTTAGATTTTAACCCGTAAGTTGTAATTTAAAATTTTAGTTATATCCATATTTTGAAAGAAAAGTGTAATTATGCCCTGTAGGATAATTAAAATATAATATTGTGGCCCCAATAAGTAACTGAGATACTGTATCCTCAAGAAATAACTGAAGTAATTGAATTTGTTGTTGTACCCTTATTTTTTTAAAAAAATTATAATAATGCCTTAATTATTGAAATGCATATTTATATATTTTTATTTAATAAAATACCTTTTGTAGTTTTTATGTAATGCCTTTATTGAGAAGAACTTCTAGCCTTAATATAAGAGAGATTTATATTGTTGTTTTTAACACATAAATAATAAAATAATAAGACAAAAGGCACTAATAATAATCCTCCAAGAGTCTTGAGATTATAAGGACGTGTTGGCTCGTTGGCCGGTGGCACTTCCTGATGTGGCCTGATAATGACGACATTTAAACCAATCAATAGCCTCATAATTCAACTATAAAGACAAGAGTGATGAGAGCCTAAATGGTATTAGACCAAGCAATTTAAAAAGCAAATTTCGAAAAAAAAAAGAAAAAAAGGAAGAGCAACTTCTATGGAAAGAAACGACCAATATAATTACTGTGGAAACTTGGACTGCTATTCAAAAAGAGGACCACAAGTAGGGGCGGTTCCTTCCTCTCTTTGGCCCATGTCTGAAGGAGAGAAGTTTTAGAACTTCATAGGCAGAATTATTACCCTATTGAATAGCACAACAACCATGGGATGGAGGTGGAGCAGGGCCGACAATAGGTGGGCATCCCACCTAAATTTTTATTTACTTTTAATTTTGTATGTGTATTTTGTTAAAATTTGTAGTTTTATTTGTTTCAAATCTAAAACTATGAGTCCGTCTCCTCGGTTTATTCTTCTGCAGCTCCGGCTTTGCCCAAGATTTCCACCTTCTTATTTTCTTTCCATTTAACCAAATATAACCCAAATGATCAAGTTACAAAGGCAATTGTTGTTTTGACGAATAAACCACATTCACTTGGGATAAAAAATTACAGTACATAATTGCTATTATGAAATTAAAATTCAATACAATATTTAGAATATCTTAAAAATATCCTTAGTTACATAATAATTATTTTAATGATATCATATTTTGTATGAAACAATTACATAGCAATTATTCTAATGGTATCATTTTAAGACATATATAAAATAATTATAAATTAGAGTCATATTTTAATTCAACAAATATAATTAGACCATTAATTTGACTAACCCTAACTTGGATTGCCTTCTTTGTTCAAGCCCAAGTTGAGTTCAGGCTCAGGATTACCTAAAAAAATGCCATTCTTATGTGCTATTTTGTTTATGAGTTGAATTTTTGTTTATACCTACAAATAAAATAGCTTCAAATTGCAAATAAAATTCACTTCAAAAAAATTACGAATAAAATTGAAAAAAACAAACAAAATTTAAATTGGAACGAATGAAAATCTTATTTTTAATACATTTATAGATAAGTGAACAAAATCTTCTTTTAAACATTTGGAAGTGTAGAGGTTGATTTGGCGGCCATATTTAGCTGTAACTATCCTGATTTCAGTCTTTGAGTAGTTTGCTCTTTTAATCTTTTCCCTTCAAGTCTTTCTCTATTTTGTACGATAAAAATAAGTCCACCAGTCAGTGGATTTTAAGAATATTTCATGTCATGTAATTTGGGAGATTTATTAGAATCCACTTTTTTTTTTTTTTCAATATACAAATTGTCCCTTCTTTTTGTTATGGAAAATATACAAATTAAGATAAGTAAGGGCAATTTAATTAATTGTAAGCCTCTACATCTTAACCATAAATTTAGGATTCGATTCACCTTAAGCCCCACTTAAAAGCGGTAACATTTTTCCTCTCCTTGTATGCGTGTATATATATATATACAAATTATACTAGAATCTTGTAAGCAATTATTGATAGTTCTTGTGTAAGATATAACACGATGATTCATGTTTCTATATATATGTATATTATCCCTCTTCATCTAATAATCCTTGATAGAATCAGTTTCTCCCCACCATCTTTACCGTAAATAAGGTGCAAATGATCACCAGACTCTCAAAAATACCTGAATTTTGACAAAATGTCACTAAAATTATCTCTCTGATAGTCCGTATCAATTGGGATCAGCATGTCACACAGTTGCTCTTCATCAACTTTGAAGTACACAGATTTATCTGAAGTTTTAACCCAGTGGACAGCCCCATTCCAGAAAACCCCACCAGCAAAGGCAATGTTAAAGAAAGCCCAGACAGAGCCTATACTGGAGTGCCTCCAGCAGCGAGTCTCGGAGACCGAGGAAGGATAGTGCAATATTGCTTTGTGGCGGGATTGTAAACGTAGTAACTTCTTCTCAGCTCAAGTGAATGGGAGGTACAGCAAAACAACAAGCCATTACAGGCTTGTAAGATTTTTATTCCGACCCGATACTCGTTGGGTTCTTGGGAGAGGAATTGGGAATTTTGTTCAAAACAACCAAGTCATATTCGGTGCCCAACTAAAGTCGGACTTGAGCGAGTGTTCCATGAAGAGACCTGAGATGGTTTTCGGATAATGGCGACGACAGAAGTTGGGATTGGAGATGAGTGAGAGCCAGTGTTTGGATACAGATTTGAATATGAGGGACTTGGTTGGCAGGTGGAGAAGGATTTCGGTTAGGATGTTGTCGATGTGGGCGATTTTCTCCGATGAGCACAAAAACGAAGGTGGTTTTAAGTCACAAGCAGTGGCATTGAAGGAGTTAATTGGGGAGGTTTTGGATCTCTTTGGTTTGGAAGAATACATTTTAAAGGACAATATGGACTATTTGAAACTGCATTGTCGTTTTCTTGTTATTACTATGTTTAAAAAATCAGTTAGAACTTAAAATTGGAACTTAAAAACTATAACATGTGAGAGTTTATGCTATAGCATATAACTGTAGCATGTAAAAGCTTTACACTATAGCAAACTGAACTTGTTTCTCTAACATGCTTCCCAAAGGAAGCTTATATCTTCACAATATCGTTCTTCACAAGTAATGATTTTTATTGGTTCTACTAGGTGTTTGAATTGGATAAGATTGCGTTGTAGGCTTGATGTTATAGTAGTTTCTCAAGCATGCCTTTGGCGTTGACCTAATGCATTTAGTTGCAAGTGGTTGGCTTGTCAATGGACTTGAAAAATATAATTATGGTATATGCCTCTCTCTCTCTCTCTTATAATTTCTCCATTTTTATAAATATATATATGTATATATTTTAAGATTAAGAAAGCTAGAAGAATGAACAACCAAAAATTCGTTAAGGAGGTTCTGTCAAATGGTCTACATTGGCGGAAATTTTTGGCAACTTCTTCACCATGGAATCAAATTGCACATTGTGTACTTGTTTTTCTACAAGAAAACTCCCTTCGCTCTCTAACCGTAGAATACAACCGGCCAAGTCCTAAATTTTTATACCCAATTAGCCTTCAAGAAAATATAGCCTTCACAACCTAATCACTACCCACTATTTACCCAAGCTTGCTTAAACTTTTTTTTTAAAGAAAATATTGCATGTTATGCCATACTTTTTTTTTTTTGAACATGGGGCATAGGAAATTTAAACTCTTCAGCTATAGATGGAATCAAATACTTGTAACTATATGTTATGGCATACTTTAAAAAAAACGTGTTTATTCATGTCACACTTAAAAAAGTTATACCACGTTACTATTCATATTATATATTTAAGTTTTGTCATACCTAAACATGTCTGGTATTTATAAAAAAATAAGTTTTAAAAGATTAACTTCATCAAAATTCCCCAATTTGTTTTAACCGTTTGTTAGTAACTTGAGTATAAATGGTCCAATATCTGAGCTTGCCATATCAGATCAATGAATTGCAGCCAATCACAACATTTAGGGAATTACGTTTATAGAAAATGGAATGCATTCCACTACGAATTATTAGCATTGGAGCAGATTTCCCCTGCTTCAGTAAGCTCTTATGTATTGTTGTTGATTTTCTGTTTGTTAGACTTGTTCGCAAATATAAACATGAGACAAAACACTATTTCATACAGCTCAATAATTTTCATAATCACCTTAATATGTACAATAATAATTTTCATAATCGAACGAGTCAAGAACAATTTCACAAACCGCATGTAGTCATAAAAATACGAATTAAAAGCAAAGTCATCCCTAAAAAATTGACAATAATAATAATAATAATAATAAAAGAGCTAATTGTACTAACAATTAAGTCACCGGCATTAAACAAGAGCCAGACTCTCATATGGGTGAGCATTATACCATTCTGCGAATCTCAGACATCTCAGTTCAACAGCGATTTGGCTCAACTTCAATGTCACAGATCTTATTCAAAGTTCTACTCTTAAAGTTGTACCGTGTAATAGTATATTTAAGAACATAATTGGAACTAATAAATTAGAATCAAAACACTAACATATTTTTACTTTGTCTTGTAACATGTGAGAGCTTTGTACTGTAGCAATTATAACTAATAAGTTCGAACATCATTTCCAAAGAAAGCTCAAAATTTGCCTTCACCCCTCACAACGTAGAGTGGGAAACGAAACTCCCAAGGTAGTCTGAATGACACACCAATGCTTGACGTATGTTCTAAGATGCAGTGTGAATCTGTGAAAGATCGATACAAAACTTGACAAACCACCCAGAATAGTTCATTTCCATTCAAACACGTTGAAAGTAGTAGTTCCGAGATTGTAACGGTCGAGAATATAATGCAAATGGCCACGAGACTCCCCAAAATACATATCGCTTCTACAATAATTGTAACCACTCAAAATCACAGGCATTGGCATTTGCCTTGTGCGTTTTTCCTCTAAAATAAAGTAATGCCAAGCCTTCCTTGTACTAATCCAGTGAACCCTGCGGTTCCAGAACACCCAGCCATCAAGGAACAGCTGGCCAAAATCTGAGCAACTGTCTGATGAAAGGATCACCGGAGATCCTCCAAGAGCTAGTCTTGGACGAGTAAATCTCAACTTGATGTAGACCTCACCATGTCCGCAGCCCCGTATGCATGCAACCTAGTAGTGATCAGGATGTTTTGACGGATCAAAGGCAATACTAGCACCAAAAGCATCCTAAACCCCGGCACTGAAGGGAGTCTGGTATACTGACTTGTGGTAGGGTTATACACAAAGAAGTCTCTTGCCATACTGAGAGAACTTAAAAAAGAATTGCATATTGGCCAGGGAGGTTTGGACCACAAGAATAGCCCGTTGCAGGACTGCATGACTTTGATAGAGGATGGGTGGCCATCGGAAATGAGACGAAAAGGGACCAAGTTTAGAGGAATCAGACTCTTTATTGAGGTTAACAAATCCAAATTCAAATGTGCAGCAAAAGCACCCCGTAGTGCGTTTTAAGAGGAAGCCAGAGATGGGATCGGGGAAAGATTTGCAGTGATGCGAGAAGCTGGGATAGGAGATGAGTACGAGCCAGTGTTTGGATACACTTTTGAACCCAAGCAGTGACTTGATTGGCAGCCGGAGAAGGATTTCATCTAGAAGGTCGTTGTTGTGCGCTACTTTCTAAGCAGAGTGCAACGGTGGTGTTGAGTGAGAACTGGCGGCGGTGGCTATGTCTGGGGGAGTTTTTATTCTTTTGGCAGAGGACACTAAACTGATATGGTAGACAAACATGGAGGGTGAAATCTAAGATTGCCAGTGTTGTAAACTTTTGTTTTCCCTTGTATACATTTCTAGGCAATTATCTTCAACATTGCCTTAGAAAAAAAAGAGATTATTTTTGAATTTGGAAAAATACTCACAACGGTATATTTTCTTCGATAAGTGGCAGTGGAAACAATAATATTCTTGTGAAAGCCAAATACCATTCAGAAGGGGAAAAAAAAACAATGAAGAAGTAATAATATAGGAATGGTATGAACAGATCTTTCGATAAAAAGAAAAAAGCACAGATATACATGATATGATTTGATAGATATATTACCATCCAGAGTGTTTGTTATTGGATTTCGTCTATCGTTTTTTTAGATGATTTGGTTTGTCTATTTAGCCAATACTTCAAAACAACAATTTCAAAAAATAAAATAATCAAATAGATTATCAGATATTTTCAAATTTTGACCCGTCCAATTATCCAAATGATATATCGTTCTCTACCCATCTTGGCAAACCATCTAACGTCCAACAAGAGTCCAAACAATATCAAACTCGAAAACAGAATGCATCATGATCCAAACTCAAGTTGCTTTGAAATTCAAAGTTTTAATCATAATTCAAACTTCAAAATATGAGAAACAAATAAAGAAATCAAAATATGAGAAACAAAGACACTACTTGAAAAAATTAAAAAAATTATAATTCAAACGACTTAATAAATTATAGATACTAAATTCAATTCATAGGTAGAACGCTCAAAAAAGAAAGAAAGAAAGGAAGGAAGAACACCCAAACTGAAAAAAATAATATACAAACCAAACTGAAAAAATTGTCTCAAACAAGAGCGAGGCTCTCATTGTATTGATGAGCATTAGTCCATTCAATCAACTCCGGGAACATCATCAACACCGAATTCGAATCTTGAACAGTTCTACTTCTAGAATCAGGCTCAAAATTATAAAGCTTGAAGAAAGTTCTGGTGTTGAGATTGTACCTTATAACTTTACCTGGTATTTGCAGCACTAGATACGACTCCTCATCAACCTCACTCCGAACAACGCAGAGCACGGAGAACACGTAGTCGTGCAACTTCGCCCGGTGAAGAAGCGTTCTCCGAACAATCGTGGAAGCGCAGTCGGAATATCAGAAAGATTGACCTGGAACTTGACGAACCAGTCGGAATAGTCCATCTCCATTTCCAAAACATCGAAACGCGGCGCTTGGAGATTGTATATCTGATCAATTAGATGCAAATGTCCTCTCGATTCGCCAGAATACCTGTACTTCCGATCATGATCCCAACCGTCTTCCTGAATCGGCGGCACTGGCAATGGACTAATTCGCTCTTCTTCGACATTGAAATACACAGAAGCTTCCCAAACACTAATCCAGTGAACAGAACCGCTCTAGTACACTTGCTGTCGAATCGGATATCGAGCTGTCGACGAAGAGAGAACCCCCGGAGAGCCTCCAGCAGCGAGTCTCCGACGAGTAAATCTCGATCTGATACTGATCGCCTCTGACATCGCAATTCCGAACGCAAACGACCTTGTAGTGCGGAGAATTGGAAGGATCAAACGCCAAGCTTAGGCCGAAGACCCTCCTATAAGCGCCGTCTCCGACCAGCGAAACCAGAGGGAGTTTGGTGTACTGCTTCGTGGTGGGATTGAAGATGAAATTCTCCCTTGGCTCCAGAGCTCTGTTTGAGCAACACAGCAGCAATCCGTTGCAGGACTGGACAATTCCGGTACCTGAGTGAGCGTCAGCAAAAGCGAGAGATTTGAAGGGGCTTTTGGAGGAATTGGGGGTTAGGTCATGGAGATTCACGTAGTCGAATTCGGAGATGCTGAAAACGCTCCTCTAGAAGAATTCCAAGAAGAGACCGGCAGCGGAGGTGGCGGACTTAGGGTTATAGCTGAGGGAGAAATTGGGGTCGGAAATGAGGGAGAGCCTGTGTTTCAAGATGGATTTGAATTGGAGGAGGGATTTGATGGGAAGGCGGAGAAGGATTTCGTAGAGGAGGTGGCGGGTTTTGGCCCTTTTGGTGAACGCCATTTTGGACGATAAAATCGATTAAAGATGAGATTAAAGTTTATGACTTTGAAGCGGAGTGATTGGCGCTCGTACAGTCGTACTGACCACTGAGCCAGTCAGCTTTGAGCACGTTTACACTTTTTATTTAATTATCATTCAATTTAAGAATTTAGCGCGCGCTTTACGGATATGAAATTATGATTTGTCGTTGCCTTTTGTTGATTTCGTTGAGCGCATCTCCATTGGGCCGATTATCGTTGATTTGTCGTTTTTATGCTCTAATTGTCGTCTCGCTTGGTTTCTTAATTCGACTTTTTTTGGCTTGTCTCTCCATATTGATGTTTGCCCCTTTTTGCGGTGACATGTCGTTTGTTGATGAGTTTTCAGGTTCCTGTATGCTATTGTTGGTTCCCCTTTTGCTCAAGTAAGCCTTTATTGTTTTTAATTCATTTTTTATTCAATCATAGACGTTTACTGATGACATGTTTCCCTTTTCAGGTTGTTGTCGTTTGTGAGCTTATTGTCGTTTTTTATGATTGCATCGGTTCATGGGAGTCGTTTTTCACATTTCACTAAAAGGGAGATTGAAATGAGTTTCTTGCCGTTCTCTACAATCGTCCTTCTTGAAGAGAGAAAAAATGTTGGAAAAAGTCTGGAAGAAGTGAGGGACCATGAGCAAAAGGGGAAGCTAAAATCATGATGAAAAGCAAAAGAAAGCTCTTCACTTCATATATTTATAGATGAAAATCTACGTGCTACAGCAAAGGAACCTTATTGGAACGGTTTTGCTTTTTAGACGAGAGTGCATAGGCATCAAGTTAGAATTTGAAGTTGAAACTAAATATTATACTATGTAAAAGCTTTAACTGTAAAAGTTGAACTTTTGATATTAAACATGAACTAAATAACCCTATTTAGGTCACTAAGGTTTCTTTTTTGGTTTTTTATATTTTGTTTTTTGAGGAGCGCTAACAACATTCTCTTTTTCACTTTTTTTCATACTCTCTCTAATCACTGCCTGATATATCAAATCCATTAATATTATAAATTGTTATTTAAATAAAAATTAAGAAAATAGAGTCCATGTGTCAGATTAAGAAAGGTGTGACTCTAAAAGAAAGTGAAGAAGAGAGTGCAATCAGCACTTCTTTTTGTTTTAAGGAGTGCTATTTTCTTTAATTGAAAAACAGGGTTATATTTCTTTTTCATTTTGGCTCGAAGGAAAACAGGGATTGTTGGTCGCGTTGTTGAACTACTACTGATAAGATTCACTGCATAATAAAATAAAATAAATCAAAATATGAAAAACAAAATAATCCAACTATTATAGATGCACTAGGGGAAAAGAGTTCAGTTCAAAGGGAGAGATTACAATCCCAGATGCGGAAATCAGAAATGAAACAAGCTAGTTGACATTTTTTAAATTTAGAAACGACGTCAAACACAAGCGAGACTCTCGATATATTGATAAACGTATGACACCAAAGACAATTGTGGGCTAGTCCCCGTTCCAATAGGCTCAACATTACAGAGATTGTAGAGAGCTTTACTCTTGAAGTCGTATCGCAATACTTTGCCAGATATGCCAAACACCAAATATGAGTCCTCCTTAACCTCATCACGAACAACGCAAAGCATAGATAAGAGATGGTATTGCAAAGTTAGTTGATGAAAGAGAGAGCTTGGAATAATCTCTGGGAACTCTGATGAAACCCAAGAAAGATCAATGCGGTACTTAACAAACCACCTAGAATAGTCTCTTTCCATTTCATACACGTTGAGGCAAATTTGTCCGAGTTCGTGGATGTGATAGATGAAATGCAAGGTCGGAATCATCTAGGACCAAAAGCACCAGCATTTTGTAGAGTTGCTCTTCGTCGACTTTGAAGTACAAAGAAGGTCCTCAATGACAAAACCAATGAACATCGCCTTTCCAGAAAACCCCATCTTTGAATTGAGTAGTGAAATCCACAAGGAAAGAGCCTAAATTAGTAGGGGGCCTCCAAGGGCCAGTTTCAGACGAACAAATTTCTATCTGTAAATGACCCTCTCCAGCGTTAGCGTTCCTTATGCAGATTACTTTGTAACGAGTAGATTTTGAAGGATCAAAGGCTAAAGTTACACCTTTAAGAGCCCTGAAAGTGCCCCTGCGAAATAGCAGTGGTGGAAGGGCAATATATTGCTTTGTGGTGGGATTGTAAACGTAAAAAATTGTTCCTAGTCCAACAGCACGAGAATTGCAACACAAAAACAATCCATTACAGGATTGCAAGATTCTGATCTTGGGCCCGTCGTCAGCAAAGGCAAGAGATCTAAAAGGTGGGCAAGAGGGGTTGGAGTTGTGGTTAAGATCGATGAAGTCGAATTCTGGTCTTGCCCTTCTTGATCTGGAGTGTTTCACGAAGAACAGGCCAGAGGCAGAAGTGAGGAAATTAGAATTCCTACGACGAGAAAAGTTGGGGTTGGAGATGAGAGAGAGCCAATGTTTGGAAACGGAATTGAACTTGATGAGAGACCTGATAGGTAGGTGGAGAAGGATTAGGTTAAGGTGGTCGTCGTTATCAGCTATTATCTCCTCCGAGGATGACGGAGGAGACGAGTTGATGGCGGTGGTGTTTGGGGAGGCCGTTTTGGTTCTTTTGGCGGATGACATTTTGAACCATATGAAGAGATGTTGGGTGGTGGTTTGTTTATTTTTTCACTTGTTCTTAACAAGTGAGTTTTATAGGTAATATTATTGTAGTTTCGAGTCTAAAAGAACCAAAGTGTTTGGAAACAGATTTGAACTTGATGAGAGACGTGATTGGCAGGCGAAGAAGGATTAGGTTAAAGAGGTCTTCGTTATCGGCTATTATCTCCTTCTAGGGCTACGGTGGAGAAGAGTTGGTGGTGGAGGTGTTTGAGGAGGCCGTCTTGGTTCTTTTGACGGATGACATTTTGAACCATATGAAGAGATGTTGGGTGGTGGTTTGTTTATTTTTTTTCACTTGTTCTCAACAAGTGAGTTTTATAGGTAATATTATTGTAGTTTCGAGTCCAAAAGAACAAAGATTGCTGAGGACACCAACGTTTACCAGCAGATTCCAAAGCACGCTTCGGTGTTGACCTTTAATGAAAGCAGCTGGCATGTTAACAGAACCAAGTTGGCTATATTGTTGATTCTTCTCTAGAACCAAACTTATAATTTAGTTTAAAATTCTGTTTTTGAAATTTACAGTAAAGAAAAATATGTATTAATAATAGGTTGACTTTTGTTCATTTGGTTTTTTTTTTATGTTTTTTTAACATAGTTTTTTATGTTTGACTATAAGTATACTAAAAGTATAAAAAAAATAAGTAAATAAATAAAATACAAGTATTACAATTAGAAGTATTTTAGGATGCAAACAAAAAAAATTGCGGACTTTTTTTAAATTATGTTTGAGGTATAATGGAGCCCCTTCGACAGGGGCAGCTCCGTCTTCCCTAGCCCAAGGGGACTCCTGGTGAAATGTTTTTTTTCTTAAGTCACTCTCAGGTTATTGTGACGAGCTGTTGTTATATTTTTGTCCCCCTTTTGCTAAGCTGTTTTGCTTTCTTTATCCTTGTCTCCTCCTTTATATCTTATATCTGTTTATTGATAATATTAATCCCTTTTCAGTTTGCTGTCATTTGTGAGCTCATTCAAGGCAAGGAAACTTTAGGACACTAACCTCTGTAGTTAGCGAAAAACCTTATGGAACAGATTTAGATACAAGTAACCCTTTGGGACACTACCCTCCAAGTAACCCTTTGGGACACTACCCTCTGTTTTAATATGTGTGTGTGTGTGTGTGTTAATTTTAGTGTTTGCTTTCTTTTTTGGAGAAGAGTTTTTCTTGTCCTTCTTCTTTCTGCCTGAGAGGAAAACAGGGTTGTTGATTGGTCACGTTGTTGTTGCATCACTGCTTATAACATTCACCAAAAAAATTAAAACAAACCTAAATATTTGAAACCAAATAATCCAACTGTTGTACATGTACTTGTGTAAAGGAGTTTAATTCACAGAGATGCTACAATCCCAGATGACAAAACAAGCCCTTTACATTTTGAGTTGAGAAACGACATCCAGCACAAGCAAGACTCAAGCTCGAACGATATATTGACAATAAACACACGACACCAATGACATTTCTGAACTTCCCAAACACTAATCCAGCGAACAGAACACAAGCAATTAAGTCTTAGGGTCTGTTTGGGAGGGCTTTTTGGAAGCTGCTTTTGGCTTTTTGAGTTTAAAAGTTGCTTCTAGAAATGTTTGGATAAACTGTCAGAAGTGTTTTTGTTCTTTGGAAGTACCAAAATATCGCTTCTCAAAAAGCACTTGAATAAACTTTGAAACTTGTACAAAGTATCAATAATACATTATAAGCTTAAATATAACATTTTTGTAACTTAAAAAAATTGAAACCATCTTGACCTATTAAGTTCTTTTAAAACTATGGTTATAAACATTTACTGCAAAGTTGCAGTTTTTGTTTTTATTCTTCTATTGACTAAAAGTACAAACAAAAGCTATGCCAAATAGGCCTTAATATCGTTATTGTAGCCAGAAAAGAAAATAAGATAAAAATCTACAATACTCTACTCGAGTTTGATTGATGTATAGTCTCTTTAATTACTAGCTAAGCAGTCAATGGACGAAACGAATGAAAGAAAGAATCATAATCTAAGGTTCAACTAAGCCAGAGTGCTAACAGTTTCAACATGTGAACCAGATATTAGATTGCATTACTGATTTAAAGTTCAAGGAAAAAAAAAAACAAAGATCAGGCTTTAAAATTGAAGTTTGAATCATGTAAGAGACCAGTGTAAACGAAAACGACAAATAAAGAAATCAAAACACGGGAAACAAAGACAGTACGTGAAACTATTTTCTAAATTTCATAATTCAAAAGGCTTAACAAAAGGATCATAGTGGTTCCATTGTCAATATTTGAGTTCAATTCGCGGCTTAATTTACAAAATAATACACAATACCAAACTCATGTATTAAAGTAAGTGTTGAGAAATTAATGCGATATAAACAAAGAACAAAAACACAGAATTTACGTGGAAACCCAAAACAGGAAAAAAACCACGAGCAGAGGAGAAGAAAATCACTAAACTCGTAAAGATTACAATATAGGCGTCCTAATACAATACATTATATATATATAGGTATAGGCAAAACCCTAAGGGCAAAAAAATATAAACTAAAAGGCTCAACAACAAGCGGGCCTATGGCCCGATCCCTCTGCTATCATCACAGATCTCATGAAAAATCCTACTTTTTTTTTTCACCACAATTTGTCGCACCACGAGCTTTTCGGGTTGGGCCAAACTAAATTCAGGTCACCATACTCTAACAATCTCCACCTTGACACGCATTCCGCTTCAAGGAACAAATCTTCAACAAACTATCTTCACCTCTTCCACAAAAATGCCCCTGAGGGCAAACTTCAACAGCGAACACCAACCAAGTCCAAGCAATGCTCAAACTTGGATGTAGATAATGTCTTAGTCATCATATCAGCAGGATTATCATGGGTACTAATCTTGCTCACAACAATATCACCACAAGCAATAACCTCATGAACAAAGTGATAGCGAACATCGATGTGTTTAGTTCTCTCGTGAAACATCTGATCTTTAGTAAGAAAAATAGCACTCTGACTATCACAAAACACCGTAGTAATCTGCAAGTCTTCACTGAGCTCACCAAATAGCCCCTTCAACCAAATAGCTTCCTTACAAGCTTCAGTGATCGCCATATATTCTGCCTCAGTAGTGGACAAAGCCACTGTAGTCTGCAAAGTAGTCTTCCAGCTAATAGCATAGCCACCAACGGTAAACACACATCATGTAAGCAATCTTCTCTTATCAAGATCTCTAGCAAAATCAGAGTCAACATATCCAATAACTCCATCTCTAGTCCTCCCAAACTGCAAACAAGTATAAGTAGTACCACATAAGTACCTGAATATCCACTGAACTGCTTTCCAATGTTCCTTACCAGGATTAGCTAAGTATCTACTAACTGTACTCACTGCATATGATAAGTCTAGACGAGAACATATCATAACATACATAAGCGATCCCACTGCACTAGAATATGGAACTTGAGACATATACTTAATCTCATTGTCTGATTGTGGAGACAAAGCGGAAGAAAGTTTGAAATGTGCAACTAGTGGAGTACTCACAGGTTTAGCACTATACATATTGAATCTTTGCAAAACTTTCTCAATGTACCCTTTCTGACTCAAACACAACTTGTCTACCTTTCTATCTCATAGAATCTCCATGCCAATAATCTTCTTTGCAGCTCCCAAATCTTTCATCTCAAACTTCGAGCCTTCACTTTCCTGATTTCTTCCTTATCTCTGGCAGCTATCAACATATCATCAACACATAAAAGCAAATAGATGTAAGACCCATCACGATTCTTCTTTATGTAGACACAACTATCATAGTCACTTCTTTTAAACTCATGAGAGGTCATAAATGAGTCGAACCTCTTATACCATTGCCTGGGAGACTGTTTCAGACCGTAGAGAGACTTTTTCAACAAGCACACATGGTCCTCTTTACCTAAAGCTACAAAGCCCTCTGGTTGCTGTATGTAGATATCCTCCTCAAGCTCCCCATGCAAGAATGCAGTCTTCACATCTAACTGTTCAAGCTCAAGGTCCTACATGGCCACAATACCAAGCAAAGCTCAAATCAAACTATGCTTCATAATCGGAGAGAACACGTCCATGAAGTCTATGCCTAGAACCTAACTATAACCTTTTGCTACTAGTTTGGCCTTATATCTGGCTTCTTCAACTCCTGGCATACCATCTTTTCTTTTAAACAACCACTTGTAGCAAACAGCTTTCTTATCTTTAGGCAACTTCACCAAATTCCAAGTGCCATTCTTATGAAGAGATTCCATCTCTTCCTGCATTGCAATCATCCATCTCCCTGAGTCATTACAACTAACTGCCTCTGAATAATTGGAAGGTTCCTCACTGCAATCAATATCTTCTGCCACTGATAAAGCACAAGCCACCAAGTCGGCCTCAGCAAACCTCTTTGGAGGCCTAACATCTCTTCTAGGTCTATCCTTGGCAATGGAATACTACGGTGGTCTCGGTGGCTGTGATGGGGGAGCAACATCTCCATGACTCTCTGAATTTGACTGTGGAGTGGAATCGGATGATGTACCTGTCTCAATCTGAAACTCCACCTGTCTGCTAGATCTCTCCTGATCAACATCACAAGATCCTGTAGTAGATGTCCCACGTAACATGGTAGTCTCATCAAACACAACATCTCTACTAATAACCACCTTCTTGGTTTCCAGACACAACTTATAGCCTTTAACTCCAGGCTTATAACCAACAAACACACACTTCATAGCTCTAAGCTTCAATTTACCATTATCGACATGAGCATAAGCAGGACAACTGAAAATTCTTAAATTAGAGTAATCTGCAAATTTATCCGACCATACCTCATATGGAGTCTTCTTGTTAGTAGTGGAAGAAGAGCGATTCACCAAGTAGCAAGCTGTAGAAGCGGCTTCAGCCCAAAATGACTTAGGTAGCCTAGCATTGGAGTGAATGCAACGTACCTTCTCCATCAATGTTCTATTCATCCGCTCTGCCACACCATTTTGCTGTGGAGTATGTCAGACTTTTAAATCCCTCATAATTCCTTCTGACTTACAAAAGACATTAAATTCATCTAAATAAAACTCCAAGCCATTATCAGTGCGGAGATGTTTAACTAGCTTACCGGTCTGCTTTTCTACCAAGGTCTTCCAATTTTTAAACGTAGCAAACACATCATTCTTTTGCTTCAAAAAGAATGTCCATACCTTTCTAGAAAAGTCATCTATAATCGTAAGCATTTAACTAGCTCCACCACGAGAAGGAATAGCATACGGTCCCCAAAGGTCAGAGTGAACATACTCTAGAATATCTTTTGTGTTGTGAATGCCTTTGCAAATCTGACTCTCCTTTGTTTCCCAAACACGTAGTGCTCACAAAACTCCATCTTTCTTGTGCACTATCGATTAAGTAGTCCTCTTTTACTCAACTCTGCCATCCCAAGCTCACTCATATGCCCTAGTCACATATGCCATAACTTAGTGACATCACTATCAGACATAGTGGATGTAGTAACAGCTGCATCTCCTATAACAGTAGTCCCCAACAGAACATACAAACTGGCAGTCTTCTTCAGCCCTTTCATCATAACAAGAACTCCTTTGCTGACCTTCAAAACTCCACCTTCACCGGAGTACCTGTACCCTTTTGAATCTAGAGCACTCAAGGAAATTAAATTCCTCTTCAGATTAGGGACATGCCTCACATCACCCAGTGTCCTTACTACTCCATCATACATCTTAATCCTGACAGTTCCAATACCAGCAATCTTGCATGGAGTTTTGTTACCCATCAAAACAAAGCCTTTAGAAACTGTTTAATATGTTGAAAACTAGTCCCGGTTGGTAGACATATGAAATGTATATGCAGAGTCAAGAACCCAATCTGCAGAAAGTTTCGATTCACCATAAGAAATCACCAAGAGCTCCCCTTCAGAAACTTCTTCCACAACACTGGCCTCACCGGTCTTATCCGTTTGCTTTCCCTTTTGATCAGCAGCTCTCTTATTCTTATTTTGCAGTTTATAGCAATTGGTCTTAATGTGCCCCTTTTTCTTACAATAGTTGCATATTTTGTCCTTGTTTTTAGACTTCGATCTGCCCCTTACATCAGCACCAGAACTAGAACTCCTCTCCTAAGTCTTACCACGAGTAACAAGGCCTTCTCCCTGACCCGCAGGTACAGTCACAAGCTGCTTCATCTTTTCTTTAGATAGCAAGGCATCATAAACTTCGTCCAGAGTAAGTATATCCCGTCCATACAAAATTGTATCTCTAAATGTTGCATATGATGAGGGCAGCGAACACAGCAGGATTAACCCTAAGTCTTCTTCCTCGTACTTAACATCAATGGCCTCTAAATCAGAGACAATCTCCTTAAAAATGGTTAAGTGTTCTTCAAGAGATGCACCTTCAACCATCTTGTGTATAGATGTAAACGTTACTTCAGATGCAACTTACTGGTGAGACTTTTCGTTATACACAATTGCTCCAACTTCAACCATAACGCAGCGGCGGTCTTTTCCTTCAAAACATCTTGCAAAATTCTATTCGACAAATGAAGTTGAATCTGGGTTAAAGCCTTCTGATCCTTACGTTGTTTCTCCTCCGTCGTCCATGATGAGGGCATCTTCTCAAACCCTAATAGCGCTTCTTTCAAATCCATTTACGCCAACACAGCCTATATCTTAACTTGCTAAAGACTAAACCTGGTGTCGTAATCCAAAAGCGAAATGTCATACTTCATTGTTGCCATCGTCGAAATCAAAGACTGGCTCTGATACCACTTGTTGAGAAATTAATGCGATAGAAACAAAGAACAAAAACATACAGAATTTACGTGGAAAACCAAAACAGGAAAAAAACCATGGGCAGAGGAGAAGAAAATCACTAAACTCGTAAAGATTACAATGGAGGCGCCCTAACGCAATATATTATATATAGAGGTATAGGCAAAACCCTAAGGGCCCTAAAACATAAATTAAACGGCCCAACAACAATCGGGCTTGTCGGCCCGATCCCTCCGCTACCACCACAGATCTCATGAAAAATCCCACTTTTGTTTTTCACCATAATTTGTCACACCGCGAGCTTTTCGGATCCAGCCAAACTGAATTCAGGTCACCATACTCTAACAGTAAGAAATGAGATCAAACAAGAGAGAGACTCTCACTATCCTGATGAGCATGAGGCGGCAACGCAATTTCTGGGAAAACATTATCTGGCTCACAAACATAATCACAAAGTTTGAAGTAGGTTCCGGTCTTGAAGTTGTAGCATATAACTTTACCAGGTATATGCAGCACTAGGTACGATTCTTCATTAACCTCACTCCTTACTACGCAAAGCACAGTAAACACAAACTTGTGAAACTTTGACCAGTAAGCAAAGTTGCCCTGATACGTCCGAACAATCTGTGGAAACACCCTTGGAAAATTAAAAAGATTGATGCAGAACTTGATGAACCAGTCGGAATAGTCCACATTCCAAAACATCGAAAATTGGAGATCGTATATGTGATCAATTAGATGCAAATGTCCTCTGGACTCCCCAAAGTGCCTATACATATACATAAGATAACCACTATCTTTTGGAATCGGCGACATTGGCAATGGTCTAATAAGCTCTTCTTCAACATTGAAGTACGCAGAACTACCTCAACTACTAATCCAGTGAACATAACCATTACAATATACTCCGCCTCGGAAGCTGATCCATGTATTATAGAAGTTGAAAGAACCGCCGGAGAGACGCCAATGGCGAGTCTCCGACGAGTAAATCTCGATCTGATACTTATTGGCGCTACCATACATGACAGTATCGCTCGCCCAAACGCAAATGACTTTGTAGTGAGGAGAAATTAAGCGATCACAAACCAAACTCAATAGCGGGACCTTTGCCTTCGACCGAGAAAATCAGAGGGAGCTTAGTGTATAGCTTTATGGTCACATTGTAGATGAAATAGTCTCTTGGATGTTTAGCTCTGGAAAAGTAACACAACAACAATCCGTTGCAGGTCTGGGTGAGTTCGTTAGTGGAGTAGAGGTCAAAGTCAGCCAAAGGGAGAGATCCAAAGGTGGTTTTGGAAGAACTAGAGGATAGGTTTTCAAGGTGGATGAGGTTGAATTCAAACATGTCATTAGTGATGCTCCCTCTGCATAAGAAAAAGAGGCCGGAGGAGGAGTTAATGATAGAGTTGAGGCGAAATGAGAAATTGGGATCGAAAATGAGGGAAAGCCAGTGTTTGGAGACAGATTTGAATCTCAAGAGGGATTTGAATGGTAGGCGGAGGAGGATTTCGTTGAGGATGTCGTCGTTGTTGGTGACTGTCTCCGCCGACGGTGATGGTGTTGTGGCGGCAATCCTGACGTTTACGAGTGTTTTGGTCCTTCTAAAAGACGACATTTTGAACGACATAATTGATGAATATGAAATTGAAAAAAAGGCGTTTATTGCAAAGAGAGAAACATGTTTATGTTTTTCTATTAACAAATGTTAAAAAAGTTTCTAGATGGTCGTGGTCCTTCAGAGGAAGGGCAAATTTGGTGCTGCATTTTCTTCTCTCTTTTTTTTCTCTCTTTTTTTTTAACAAGGAATTTCATTGGCATAATAACGATTATAAATAATGTGATCAATTTTAAAATACAAAGCATGACCCAATCAAGACTAACAATATAAGTATGAAAACACACTAGTAAGGGGAGTGAAACGGAGGCTCGTAAAATAAATTAGTGTTCCACCACACATGAGAAGACGAGCACACAATTACAATCTTTTGTAGATCCTATAAATCAACGAAAATCCAGTCGAAAAGAGGATCATAGCTATAATATCACATAAATCATCACTGAAAGACCAAAAAGACAGCTAAAGGGTCGTTTGTATTATTTTCAAAATAAGTGAAAATGTTTTTGTTTTGAAAAATAGAAATTTTTTGAGAATTGTGCTAAGAGTGTTTTTAAAACTTTTGTCTCAAAAAACGTACAAAAATATTTTTAAAAATTTTTAAAACAAAAACAAACAGGCCTAAATAACAACCCTATAGATGGGACTTTGCTGACAAAAACCAAAACAAAAGAAACAAATAGAACCAGAGAAACAAACGCTAACAAACTAGATCAACAGTCCTTATTGGAGAAAACATAGCAAAGCAAGAGGCTCAGCCTCACACACACACCGATGGTAGAAACTCCATAGCCATTGCGCCTGGAACTAAGATTGGAGACTGCAAAAAACCTAGCCAAGTGTAGAAAGACAACGCCAGATAATAAGAAGAATACAACCAAACCAGCCGCCATCTCCATCAAGGCAAAACGCACCCCAATTTCAAGCAAACACTGCCAAGGCCTCACAAACAGTGCGACCACCAATAAATCACGTGTTGTCAGAAATGAATCCAAATGTCGACGACGATGACCAATCTATGAAACCATGTCCCCATAGCTACAAACAAGGGCAGGGAAAGAAACCCCAAGGGGCTGAACTTCTCTAAGCACCGACAAAGACTCAAGAAAATCTCAAAACCCAAAGGAGAACCCCTACTCCCATCGGGATCCGCTCCAGGAAAGATGTCGAAACATGGAGCAAATTACCACTGGAGCATTGCCGTGAGACCCTGAGATCATCTCTGGGCCAAAAAACCAAAGCCACTAAGCGACAACGTTGGCCTCTAGCCCAAGGACGTTGTTGCATGAAGAGAAGAGAGAAAAACAAAAAAAAAAAAAAAAAAGGGAGAAAGAGAAACCCTAGTTGACATTTGGGATCTACGTCACTGTAATTAATTTGATCAAAATTTGGAAGGGTAGTTCAAATTGCCTGTCCTTCTTGGGTTGGTCCGTAAAAGAAGAGAATGGACATTGTACAGTATATTTTAAGTTTATGAAACCAAAGAGTCAAAATGGTTTTTATAACTTTGAACAAGCAATAAAAATGTTATAATAAAATTTATAATGTTTTATCAAAATTCAGATTAGTAGATATTTTTTTAGAAGTCATATTTTGTAGTTTTAATTAGAAGCATTTTAAAGAGCTAAACTCTTATAGGTTCTTACAACTTACAAACGCTTTCGAAAACAACTATTAGACCTAAGAAATTAAAAGCAATTTCTAATAATCTATGCCAAAAAGCACAAAGCTCAAATAACATTTTTCAGCATGTCAATGAATACGATTAAATGAAGAAATTCTTAGGGAAAAAGGAATTAACAAAAAAATCTTAAGGATTCCATACGTTATGAACTGTTTTGTTTTTCTTTGTTAATTAGAACTGTTGTATTAGATGCTGAATCAACACAAGCAAGACTTTCGCTGTATTGATAAACATACGACACCAAAGACATTTCTGCACTAGTCTCTGTGCCTGTAGGCTCAATGTCACAGAGATTGTAGATAGTTCTACACTTGAAGTTGCATCGCAATACTTTACTAGGTATGCCAAACACCAAAAATGAGTCCTCATCATGCTCACCACGAACAACGCAAAGTATAGATAACAGATGGTATTGCAAAGTTAGTTGATGAAAGGAGCGCTCGGAATACTCTCCGGGAACGCCGTCGAAACCTGAGAAAGATCAAAGCGGTACTTAACAAACCAACCAGAATAGTCTCCTTCCATTTCATACTCGTTGAGGTGAATTTCTCCGAGTTTGCGGATGTAATCGACGAAATGCAAATGGTCTCGAGACTCTCCCAAGTAGCCTAACATCATATTGATACTATTGGCATTATCCAGTACCGGAAGCATTGGCATTTCGTAGAGCCGCTCTTCATCGACTTTATAGTACAGAGAAGTTCTCAAGGGACAAAACCAATGAACAGGCCATTCCAGAAAACCTCATCTTCGAATACTTCCTCAGTGAAATCCTCAGGGAAAGGGCCTATATTACTAGAGAGCCTCCAATGGCCCATTTCAATTGAATAAATCTCGATCCGAAACTGACCCTCTTCAGCGTCGGAATTCATTACGCAGATAACTTTGTAATGAGGAGATTTTGAAGGATCAAAGGCTAAAGTTACTCCGTAAACAGCCTTGAAAGTACCCCTGGGAAATAGTAGCGGAGAAAGTTTAGCATAGTGCTTTGTAGTAGGATTGTAAACGTAATGATTTCTTCTTGGTCCAATTGCATGAGAAGTGCAACACAAGAGCAATCCGTTACATGACTGCAAGATCATAATGCCAGGCTTGTCGTCAACGAAACTGAGAGATCTAAAAGGAGCGTGAGTGGGGTTGGAGTTGCGATTAAGACTGATGAAGTCGAATTCTGGTCTTGCCCTTCTTGATCTGGAGTGTTTCATGAAGAAAAAGCCGGAGGCAGAAGTGGGGAAACTAGGATTGCGACGGTGAGAAAAGTTGGGGATGGTGATGAGCGAGAGCCAATGTTTGGATACGGATTTGAACTTGATGAGATATTTGATGGGCAAGCAGAGAAGGATTTGGTTGAGGAGGTCATCGTCGACAGCAATTTTCTCTACCAAGTATGACGGTAGAGAAGAGCTGAAGGTGGTGGAGGTGTGTGGAGAGGCCGTTTTGGATGACATTTGGAAAAAGCGTATGAAAATTAGTTAGCCGGTGGTTTGGTTTGATTTCTTCACTTGTACATTGGAAGTGAGTTTTATAGGTTTTATTGTTGTTTCAATTCAAAAACAATCAAAGATTGTGGAGTACGCCAAAGTTATGAGAAGATTATAAAACAGGCTTCGGTGTGACCATACGACTGAAACTGAAAGTAGCATGGAACTGAGCACGTTAATAATCGTTGATTCTCCTTTTTTTTAACGAGTAATTCTTCTCTTTCTTATTTTTTCTAAAGTTATAATTATTTAATTTATTCTTTATAATTTCTACAAATGCAAAAAATGTATTTAATTTGGTTGCAAGCATAGCCTAATGGTAATTTTATACGCGACTCTACCATAAGGTGAAAAGTTTAAATCGCTCGATCCAAAATTAAAAAAAATGTCTATTTAATAATAGGTTGATTTTGTCCATCCGTGACATCCGATAATAGATTGATTCGAGGAAGTGGCGGAGCATAAGTTAAAGAGGAACACTTTTATTAATATTAGTTTGGGAACATAGTTACAGCTCAAAGTTGAAATTTAAACACTATAATATATGAAAGTTTTAAATTTTAATAGTTGAAACTTTAAAGTTACAACTTAATTCTCAAACACACTCTAAAAAATATATATATCCATATTAAAGAGGAAAAAGTTACAGTGGTGAACAATAATATTCTCCACTAGTGGAAAGTGAACCCTCTGTTTGGTAAAAGTAGTTTCCACCACTTTTTTAGTTATAAATAGTATAAAACTTTAACATGCTACAGTAACAATAAAAAAAATTGCTACAGTATAAAGCTCTCATATGTTACAATAAAACTGGTTCTAGCCAACAATTCTTACCACCCTTACAAACACCCTAAAATTATCAACCGTTCAATTATTTTTGAATGACTTATAATGAAGGAATATACCAATATATTTTTAACTCAAAATACATATGATTAAAAAAATATATATGAATTAGCTATTTGGTATTGTTTTTAAAATAGGTAAAAATATTTTTGTTTTGAAAAGTGAAAATTTTTTAAGAATTGTGCTGAGAGTATTTTTAAAATTTTTGCCTCAAAAAATATACGAAAATATTTTTAAAATTTCTGAAAACAAAACCAAACAAGGCTGAAACTTTCTTCCGATTCTCCTCTTTTGCTGTCTATTAAGTCTCACAAATAGGTCTGCTTAAAACCAAACAACGATAAACTCACCCACCGCCTCAAACAACCCTCGTCACAAAATCCTCTCGTCGTCCTCCTCCGTTAAATAGTTGCGCCACTTTCATCGAGTAGGCTCAGTTGGCGGCAATGATGGACGTGAATTGAAAGTTGTAGAGGAACTCATATTTCTCTTGATTTGTTCCTACCCAATTCCACAATCGTTGACCAGGCGGCAAGGACGCCACGATGACGCAAAGAGAACAGGTAAGGTTTTGGAGAGAGAGCAGTTTTCTTTGTTGCTCAATTTTTAATCTTTTTACTTCCTAAAGTGTTCGAATGTTATTTTGTTAAAATTTTAATCATAGAGATAGGTAACCAACAACCTATGAGATTGGGTGGCAAGGAGGCAAGGAGTCCGTTATCTCTTAAGCAAGGTCTCAAGTTTGAGCCTTGTATATGGAGAAGCAGGTATTTGGAGAGCTTCTCTGTATGGATAGGGACCTTTTTAGTGGATTCGTGCCTTTAAGTGATGGGTCCGAATACTGGATGGTTTTCACCCAAAAAAATCATAGAGATATGGAAGATTTGGATATGATAAATTGTGGACCTGTACATGCCTTATTTGCAATTTTTTCCGTTTTAGCATTTCAAATGGTTAAAAAAAAAAAAAAAAAAGAGCTTCTGTTCATGAATGAAGCCATTCAATCTCTGTTAAATATTTTAGCTTTTGTATCTTTTGATGTGAAGAAGATGCTATTCTAATGCTTATTGAGATGGCTATATATGCAGTTTTTTTCTACTTGAACAAAAAAGCTTCTAAAGGCAGAGATGGTTTTAGAAATATTAGTGATCATGTCCTAATGAATCTTAATTCTAAGCATTGATGTTGTTAGCTTCGGTAGGGCAGAGACCTTCACGGCTGGACAGAGAGCACGGTGGGAAGAAGTTGTTCGCCGCCATTGGGGAGTGATGCAGCGGGGTTGGGTTCGTCGAAGATGTTGGAGGAGTTTGCAAGGGGAGAAAACGAATTCAATCTCAGATTTGTTTTTTTAAATAATTTTTATACAAATTATATGTGGCAGGGTTAATTTCATTTAGTGCTCCATATTTTTTTTTACCATTGATCTTATTTTTACCATTGATCTAAATTTAAGGATGGCACATAACTTTTGGATCGTTCTCCACCAAGAAAGAATATGAATAAAGCCATACTCTACCATAGACTTGTCCCAAAATAATTTATCATATTTTAAAAAGGTAATTTTTTTAATAAAAATCAAAAAAGATAAATACTTATTTTTCAATCATTAAATCTATAAAAAATATATATAAATATATTGATTAAATTTAATGATTTTAAAACATACACCACCAGGTTTTTTTACAACAAGGTTTTTTTTGCAACGAAAGTTACATTTTATAAAAAAATAGAAAGTAAGACAGAAGCTTCCGTAGGACCCATTCCCGTCAGTCACTGTGGCTAATATGAGCTACTGGCTAGCATGGTTGTTTGCGTTACCGTTAATTTTACGGATGAAAAGGGGAAAAAAAAAAAAAACCGAAACATTAGAAACAAAAAGACAATACTCATTTTTCATTGCAACAATTGAAATTCAAACGGGACAAAGACAAAGACGACATAGCTAACTTGAGTATTTAAGTTGCATACCACAGACACGAACTACTTAATTACGACAAGCCAAAACCCACAAAACATAAATTGAAAGCAAACAAACTGTCGATATTGTTGCATCAATCAAACAGACGCGAGAGTCTCAACGTACTGAAAAGCAGCATCCGGCCACACGCCGATCTCCGGGAGCAGCACCAGCAGCGAATTCCAATTCACATCACCCCCTCTTGGCCCAGCATCATCAATCTTGTCAGATTTTGTCTTGAAGCTGTAGCGCACAACTGCATCCGGTGTTTGCATCACCACATAGGACTCTTCCTCCGGCTCGCACCGAACCACGCAAAGCACAAACAGCAACAAGGACTCCCTGCAAATTCTCCCCGGTAACCCGGAGAGATCCACGCGGAACTTGACGAACCACCGGGAATAGTCCCCCGCCATCTCGTAGACGTCTAACCACGGCGAATTGATATTTTCGACGTGGTCGATGAGATGCAAGTGTCCATTGGACTCTCCGAAATACCTGTATCGCTTACAGAGAAACGGTGAAGGGGTCGTGTCCTGAATTCTCGGGAACAATTGAGTCTCCCCAATTCGCTCTTCGTCGAGTTTGAAGTAGAGAAGGACTCCCTGCATGCTAATCCAGTGAATTGCGCGGTTCCAGTACACGCCGCCATCGAAACGCAAGCTCGACTGCTCCTTGCGGAACGGGCTGCAGGAAGAGAGCCTCCAACGCCGAATCTCCGACGAGTAAATCTCAATGCAATGTTGATCAGGATCGTTGACATTGTTGTTGTAGACGCAGACGATTTCATAGTAAGGAGATTTCGAAGGGTCGAAAGCCATACTGAAGCCTAAAACCCGGGCAGAGGGCGAAATGTTGGGAGGAAGTACGGCGTACTGCCCTGTGGCGGGGTTGTAAATGTAGCACTCTCTTGGCGAGGCAGGAGTGTTAAAGTAGCTATTTCTGAGAATTTTCGTGCACAGCAATAGTCCGTTGGAAGATTGCAAGATTCCCATCGGGAACTTTTTGCCATCATTGGGGAAAATGAGGTGTCCATCAGTAAAAGGAGTGCTGGATGAAATGGCGGAGCCCTCGGCGCTGCCTTCCAAATTGACATAATGAAATTCGGGGAATCCGCAGACGCATGTTGCGGAAGGGCATCTCACGATCAGACCGGAAATCGACCGGTTGCGGAAAGCGGTTTGGCTACTGGCAAAGTTGGGGCTGGTGATGTGAGAGAACCAGAGCTTGGAAACGGATTTGAACCGCATTAGGGACTTGATTGGCAGGCGAAGAAGGATTTCATTTCGGATGTCTTCATTTTGAGCTACTATCTCTGCCGAGAGACACGGTGGTGAGGCGGTGGCGGCAGTGTTGAGGGCGGTTTTGGCAGTTTTGGCAGAGGACATTCTTGGTCCATGAAAGGGAGAGATGAGATTGAAAGTTATGTGGTGCCTCACTTGATCATGAAAGTATAGGAGTGCAAGTGAGGTTATATAGCCACTACTACAATGTTATTGAACCACGTTTATGATGTTGAGATTTCCCTTGTTCTTTCCTCAAGTTTGAAAAATTAATTGTCTACCTTAAAATACACCCACACTGTTGATTTTGTGAAATGAATGAGGGATTAGTGAGGGACCATAACACACACGCAGTTGACGTAAGTGTTCATTTACGATCATTGACTGCACGGTTTGCAACGAGACTTTTAATCATCGACGACTAATAATAGACACGCGTCCTACTCGCGAGTAATCTTAATTATAAGATTATAAATGAAATTGGTGGGTGAATCCTGTTTTCTCTTCTTTATTTGGATTTTTATTTATACAAAATCTACTCTACAGTTGTATCAACCATGATGGACCTACCATTATAGCTATAAGTAGTGAGATCCTTGAGTTTTATTTAGATTGTAAATTGAAGTATATTTTGTTTTTAGTTGTTTTTGCTGGAAGGATGTTTATTTTTAGTTGTTGATTACCACATCCATAGATCTCATATAATGATATCTACTATTACTATAATGATCAATTCACAGTCACATCAATTGCTGTTGTCCTTTGCCATAGAGTGGGTTTGGAACCTAAATGTAGGTGACTCTTTTTTCTTATCCTTCTTTTGGGCTATGTTTTAAGGTTTTTTTTCCAATGTGGTTGGGAGCGGGAGCGCGTAGATTTTAAAACCATTAGATCTGCCTTTTTTGTGCCAACAAGTTACTTTTTCTGTACATAATGTTTTAAAAATGAAAGAATCATATAAGAAATATATATATTTATATGTGTAAGAAATTCATATTTCTTATAAGAAATATGTAACTTGTTATATATATATTTCTTATATATATTTATATATATAAGAAATATCTATGAAAGAATCATATAAGAAATGTGTATTTATATATAAAACTTAGACGATTTCTCTAGTAGAAACCAAAAAAGATATTCATTGATAAATATCTAACGGTTTTAAAACATGCATCATCTGTTTCTCTTCTATTTTATTACTCTCAGACCTCAATACTAAAGAACAGAGAGAAATTCCCCAAGATTTTTATACAAAGAACCTCAAACTTTTCCTAAATTGTTAGCTTGAATTTTACCATCCATTAATTGATATTCAATTATAATTGGATTGCATCCTCGACAATTGTTAAAATTAAGAACTTAAATACTAGAATTAAAAATTTAGTTTCTGACATAGAAAAAACTACAAGTATAGTGCAAGTTACCCTAAATTACTAACTCATAAAATGACAGGAAAGAAAGCTATACGGTGTTGTGTATTAGGGTTGTGCCAAAAAAAAAAAAACACAAAAACCGCATAACCGAACCAATAAAATGGTTTTTAGACTGCTAGTCTAAATCTATTTCATAATCATTTTCGAAGGTTTGAGACCAAACAAGACCATTTTAAAATAGTCTGGACCAGTTAGTGAAATTTGAGAAATGGTCCAAATTAGGCAGACTCGTTAATATTTATAGATATTTTGAACCGGTTTGTGAAATTTGAAAAATGGTCCAAATTAGGCCTACTTGTTCAAATTTATAAATATATGTTTTTTTTTTTGTTTTTTTATAATATGTGTATATGTATCCATATGATATACAAATAAAAAATATATCTTATTTTTTATGTTTTCAACTTACAAAGTTTAAATAGTTTAAAAGGATCAAAAAATAACAATAACAAAAAATTCACTAAAAACTTCAAAAAAATAAATTTTAAAGAAACAATTAAAAAGTTCAAACTTTTGTTTAAACTATATCAAACCGTTCAATAATGGTTTACTCCAATCTGGTCTCCTTAAGGAAACGGTTCGGTCCCGTTAATATTTTTTCAAAACCGTCAAAATGATTGTCTAAAAAACCGAGTTTCTTTTGATGTGTAGATTCAAAATGGTGTGGTTTAGAATTTTATAGTTTAAACTGTAGGTTTTAAATTTTGTGGTTTAAACGGTGGTTTTGAACCAATGTTTAAAAAGTAAAGGTTTAAAATAAATAAAATACCACATCAAGTTTAAAACAAGAGCTGGTGCTTAAAAACCTATGGTTTATGAAAGAAAAAAGAGAATGAAAATGGTTTTTTTTATAAAAAATGGTTGAAACCCTATGAACTTGAGGAGGGACAAAGTTTGAATGTTGATGGTTTTCGCTAGTTTAAGATTGCCATATGGTTTGGACTGACCTTAGATATTACTCTATCAAATATCAGTTTAAATCACCTCCATGATTTGCACCACTCTAACCCCATACACCAAGCGTTGTGCTAACGGTTTTGGACCAGACTAGACCATGCACGCCCCTATAATACGTATCATTGGATTTAATGCACAGTACACTCAAATTAGACTTCGGCTAAGTCTCTGGAATTTCTACAATAAGATTAGTCCTTTTTTCCTACTGCTAATACTACTCTTTTAGTAGAAGAATTAATTTTTCAACCACCTGACTCAGAATGAGAGCAGTTCTATGTCGGCAAATTTTAAACATGGACACTCCCGAATCAAACCATTAACAAACTAATCTAACTGTTATAACAACGGTAAGGTTTTACGCCAATAGCCAAAAGATCTTGAATGACATTGCCAGGAGAACGGTGTGTATTGTGTTTTAAGAGATTACACCTACACGAGTTAATTAACCTTTTAGACATTGTAGTAAATGGCCTACTAATCCTTAAAAATAGATAAATAAATAAATTCTTTCCAAAAAAATCTGTCATAACCATCCTGCAGTTGAAAGCTAGGAAAGAAATGAAAAATATGAAGATCTCAAGCTATTTACTAAGACGACATAAGACATTCTTCAATTTAGCATGAAGCATTGCAAAATTTGTCTTTTGATTCATCCAAATCAAACAAACACAGTTTTACTGGAAGAATACAACATATAACTAATTTGAAGTGTAAAGAACTCCACTTGTGAAATTTAGCCCATCATTATATG
>CAMOHE010046435.1:0-12156 GCA_946598075.1 Artocarpus hirsutus | reverse complement strand
ATGATGATGATGATGATGTTCATAAAATGTTTTAAGTTGTAAGATTTACAAATGTACTTACTAAGCATTTGCTTATTCAAGTTTACATCATGTTGCAGATAAGGGTAAGAGAGTTATGGACTAGGTGGAGGACCAAGACGGGCGTGTGAACCAAGGGCAATGAATTGCAAACGGAAGACGCCATGAAAGAAAGAAGTTTTAAAATTTTAAAACTATGTTTATTTTTATGTTTCATCTCTGAGTTTGTTTATTGTTTTCACACCTTGAAGTTTTGGAACTTGTTTAAAAATTAATTTCTAATATTTTCTTTTAATTCTTCGGCTTGTCGACTGTTACTGGTCGGACTGCTGAAGAACTTTAATCGGCTTACCGATTGCCAAGTATCGGCCTGCCGATCCTGTTGATTTTAAAACTTCATTTTGCAGAGTCTCGGGTGGCCTATCGAAGGTTGACCTTCGGATTGCCAGACAGCTTTGGCCTACTGAAATCTAAAGTTTGGCCTGCCGAACTGTGTATATGGATTTTAAAGATATTTTTAAAAGTTTATTCAGTTTACTTTGATATTGATAAACTATTTAATGGGTGTTTATAATTGAGCAATATAAGTTATACATTGATGTATATATATAAATATATTAAAAAAAATGCATGGATCCTGGGTTATGTTTTCAAATTACTTTTTTAATTAAATAGTTTATTTTATAAATAAAAACATTACGAAATGAAAGTAACGATATCTGTGACGTCCATAAAGGGGGCGTTACACGACGATATTACTCGCAACTAGCCTTTAGTGATAACTTACTGACGACGATATGTCATCGTAAAAAATTACTTGCAACGACTTTCTGTCTTATGCAACGACAAAATGTCATTGCAAAAGACCTTGTTTGCTGCAAGTCATTTCACGCATACGCCTGGATCCGCGTGTTTTCAAAGTTACGTTATGTCAAAAAAAAAGGCTATCATTCTACTAGATATAATATCACCCATTGTACTTCATTATTTGTCTGTCCGAGTTTAAATAGAGTAAAGAAATTTAATATTATATTGAGAGCACAAATAATTCAAACATCATGCAATTAACAACTTAAGAAATCATAGTCCATGAGTATAAATTCAACTATAAATTAAACGAGTGAAATTCTGGCCGGAGATTCTTTCCAAGCTGAAATTTGGAATTCCAAGTTTTTTTTTTCTTTTTTTAGTTCAACGACTTTAAAAGGTGTTTGAAAGCCGATTAGAACTAATTGATTCTAACCAGCTAACGTAAAAAACAAAAAGTTGTTATAATGTAAAACTCTTATATGTTACAGTTTTTAAATCAAAATTTTCAGTTTCAAATGGTTTGTCAAACGTCCTATTACTATTCTATATGCTGCATTGTACCATCATCTACAAAACTATACCTAGTTACTGAACGAACTAATTTGGAGTTGAAAAAATCTGTCCGTCTTGTTGTGATATTGGGATTTCATCTTTTATTATTACCTTAAAATATTTTTTCCCTTATGTCTACATCAGTACAAATAAACATATAATAATGTTAGAATTAAAAGGCAGGCATCGATATATATGTTAAGAGTATGAGAGCCTTTTGCTAGCAGCGTATGGAGATGGTGGCAAGAAACCACTTTCTAAGCTATAGCCATCAAAATCTCAATTTCCACATACATATATTGAATAACTAATTTGTGGAGTGATCCCATATTGAGCTCAACAATATTTGATTAGCTACTCAAGAAAATATGTCCACTTTTGTAGATGAATAGCATTCTTTATCTGAATGGAATACGAGTGTACATTAGTTTTTGCACTGTATTATCATATGTATTCGTAAAATAATACAGTATAGTCTCAAATGTGCGTTTATATATGTACAAATAGATGATGTGGTGGGTATCATACTAGATGGTGATTATGTGACAACCATAGTTTTTTTGAGGTGAAGAGAGCCAAGAAAATGTTGGTTGTGCAGTCCCACATCGCCTGGAAATGGTCATAGATAGTGATTCATAAGTAATTACACTATCTATCAATAGCATGAGGCTTTTTGGGGTGAAGCCCAAGAGCAAAACCGTGAGAGTATAGGCCCAAAGCGGACAATATTATACCAAGAGGAGGCGTGGATCGTTATGGATGAGTGTTTCAATTAGAAAGTATCAGTGGCAAATGCCTACAGAAAGATCGCTTAGATTTAAGAAAGAGTCGCTTGGATTTATCCATAGTTTTTTTATTCCTTGTCCTGAAAATCCTAATATTATTTTATTTTGATTGGATCAAAAATGATTTCGAATTAAAAAAAAAGGATTGCTTTGTTTATATATAAATAAATATACGATTTGTTATATATAATATGTTGCTTTTCATCTTCCTTGGAATGGAAGGCAAACATGCAAGCAATCGGTTCGATCTATTTCTTCATCACATAATGCAATTCTAATATTGTCCAACTTTGCATGGGCTAAATTTATACTGACTGTATTTTTCTTGTACTGTCGGTATGTTCTCTATACTGCTACAACATTTCTTATTCATCCATATTCTCCAAACAGTATTATTTCTATATTGTTTTAACTTAAAACAGTCTAATTCCTATATTGCTTAATCTTAAATAGTCAAATTTCTACACTGTATTACTTTTGTAGTGTAATTTTTATACTATATAACTTTATCAGTGTACTTTACACTGTATTATTTTAATACGGTAAAATTTTTTCATATTGTTATATAGTATTTTTCTTAAACTGTATTTTTGTCTTAACATTTTTGCAATAATTAAGCTTTCTAACTTATTTCCACATCGTTCCTTCTTTATTTAAGGCTATGGCATAAAAAATCCAATTTTTTCGCTTTTATGGACTTTATCATGTAAATTAGATTAAACAGTAATCTTTAAATTATTACATTTCTAATGTACTAGAAATGCTCAAGTGTTACAATCTACTATCCTTAAAAATTTTTGTCCTCGAAAATTAGTACCTTCATGGGTAATTAATTTTCCTATCCTCTTCTTATTTCCATATTGCTACCTCTACTTGGTATTTTTATTATAAAAACCTTGACAAGAGGTATGCTTTTATTTCCTATCATCCTTTTTGTTTTTAACATACTTTCTTGCATTATCACTTGCTTAATAAAACCAAGTCTCCAATTTGGAACTTCATAAACCTTGCATCATTTCATTGACATATTTCTTTGAATCATAACACTACACTTCTGTTGCATAACTCTAATCTTTTGGCGTTCGTGCGCTGTTTCTATTCATTTAGAAGTTTAGCATTCTACCAATGAATGCTATTCTTGAAAATAGGGTTTATATTTATCCAATTCACATCATAACTATCAAAAGATCAGGGTCATCCGACCATAAATCCATAATTTTCTGGTCCTATATCTATTCTAAAATTACTTTTTATTATAATTTTCTCATAACATATAAATCTGTAGTAGTCCATCCTCCAACCTGTGAGGTTTTGGCTGACAGATTTGGCTTCATTGTGTTACTCATGATTCCTATCTAGGCAGGCAATTACGAGCTCATTAGCATGTCTTAGCTCAACTACAGAATGCTTAAGCTTGAAAGAATCGCATAGTTAGTTGTCTAACTTTTGGTTGCTCTTAGGCACTCTCGTTCCATAGAGCACCAAAAATCACTTTCAGACCTCCATTATTCTGTTATCTTGATCTGCTCTCCTTATTCTGCATATAATTAATATCAAATGACTTCCAACAGAGTAAAATTTGCTTAAATGGAAAACATCATTGAGCGAGAAAACATCAGAACGTGTCGTGAGCTCATCTTCTTGATTTTTGAGCCACCAGCCAACTGTTGACTATCATTGACCATGTTTGATCATCATTGATTTGACACTGCTGATGGACGATAACTATCGTCGACTTGCAGGGACATTATAACACATAACATTATATTCATCATTTGAACTTTGCCTTCTCGTTGCTCATCCAGGTGTGCAATATCAAAGGCTATACCTGGCATAAACACATAATCGTTAAATGCTAACTTTTCTTCTTACTTAACTTAATTTACTTACTTAAGCTATGGTGTAGTAGTAGACATATGACAGTGCGAGATGAGATAGCAGGATACCACTCTAAAACTACCTGTTATGAACCACCTTTTCGGGCAATCACTTAACTTTCTTAAACATTGTTTCTTAAAAATTAATCTTACTTACTTAGTAAGAAAAATACTGAAATAAATTTTTTTCACCCTCTAAACATACTTTTAAAACAAACTTAAAAGCTATTGCGACTTTTGTCGTAATTTAAGTTGAGACCTCGCTAAACACTTGTCTTTAAAACTACTTCAAATCATTTCTTAAAACTTAAGAAGAAACGTTAACTGAATTGTAATTTAAAACTTATTTTTATTGTTATATAAAACATTTCATAAAATACATATCTTAAAACTTTGAAAACATTTCATAAAACTCTGATTTCTTAAAACTTTGAAAACATTATATTAAATAGTGGAAAACCTTTTATTTGAGTAACGAAAGCAAACTATGGTGGTATCCATATCCAAATATTCACATTTGTTCTCCGCAGTACCTAGCTCTTCTAACAAGTCCTACTAGTCATCTATAGGACTACCTACAGCATGAAGAAACTTTTAATGAGTTTTCGCTCAATAAATTCAAACATAATTTCACAAATCATTTAAACATGCTTTAAAAACTTTTCTCATAAAAACCTTTCTCTTAAAATGTTTTTCATAAACTTTTTTTATAAACATTTTTGAAAACATTTTTCATAAAACATTTCTTGAATGTTTTTCATAAAACGTTATTTATAAACCTTTTCTAGTAAGCATGAAAATGTTTTTCATAAACACTTAACATAAAACATTCCTTAGAATGTTTTTCATAACATAAAAATATTTTATAACAAGAAAAACAAGCAACATCAAAATGCATATTTTCATTTATGTTCAATTATGAACATTCAATTATGAGCGTCTTCTAAACCTTCTTTTCTTACTTTAACTTTCTATCTTCATTCCTTATCTTTCCTTATCTTACTTTAGTGTTCATACCAATATCATCAATCATGAGATCATAAACATAATGATTCCATTGTGGAAGACTTGAAACCATCAAACACCGAGGTCATGTACCTCACATCAACGAGGTCAAAACTTTAACTTTGCTTGTATACCTCACGTCAAGGAGGCTGGTACGACACTTTCTTTTTATCTTTACTTTACCTTGTTATTAACTTTAGTGAACATATCAAATGTAATCACATCATATGCAAACACATTTGCAAATCATAACTTGTACTGTAAAACTTATTGCATAACACATTTGCAAACATATACATGAATCATATTGTAGGTGAGGTTTAAAACTTACCTGACTCTAGCTCTAGCCTCCCATTTCCTTCATTTTTCTTTCATTAGTTGGCCTCTGTGTCCTAGTTATATGACACCCGACTAATTAATTAACTTTTATCACCAATCTACTCGATTGATAACATAATTTAAACATTAAACATTTATTCCTTTTTTTTTTTTCATAACTTGGTATACTATCGGTTTATCATTTTCTTTACTTAATTTTGTAACCTACCGGATTACCTTTTCCTTTATTTAATTATATAACCACCGGGTTATTATTTTTTCTACTTAGCACTGTAACCCATCAGGTTACCTCTTTCTTTACTTAATTTTGTAACCCACCGGGTTACCTTTGTTCTTAAGCGTCCCTTAGTTAAATTTTCTGTCTCATTGGTGGTTTTGTTACTTAACATATTATGGAATATTTTTCATCCAAGAACGTTTTGCTGGTTCGGAGTGTTCAATTTCGTTTTAGTTGTTTTCTTAAAAATGACGTTTTTACCATTAATGGGTTTTTTGTCCATTTCGCAACGTTATAAAACTCATTGCTTAACTTTACCATTCCATTACCTACATATTACGAAAAAATTTTCACTAACGAATATTTTCTGACATCGGGCGTTTCGGGTCCGTTTTGGTCTTTTTTATACAATGACTATTTTGCCCCTAATGTTTTTCTTTCATCATTTTCTTAACTAAACTTTAAATTCTTTAAAACTTAGCATCTATGATTACTCACTACCTATAGTGATGCGGGAAACCAACGTTCCCTGGTGAAAACCTAGTTTTCACATTGTTTTACGGTTTTGGCCTAAAATACAAAAATCTTTACATTTTTTGCCCCCAAAACCAAAAGCGACCAATTTATGCTATAACATTCAGTTTTTTGCATGCAAAAAAACTTAAAAAAGCTCCTTAGTCAAATTCTAAACTTTTCAAAACATTTTCATTTCTTGAAATTTTGTGCCCAAAGTTTCATAGAATTCATAACTCCTAAATCGAGCCGAATTTTGGAAAACTGCTTACTCTATCCTAATAGTTTTGATGTGTTTTAGAAATTTTATGTTTTAACTTTCTTGAAATTCTAATGTTTAGGGGGACTTTTTGGTTGAATTTCAAATCTACCGAGCCTTTGTAAAACTTTACAATTTAGTCCTTTTAGAATTTCACAAAACTTTGTTCACAAAAGTTGTTTCCCTCTCTATTTTGGAGATCCTATTCCATATTTGGAATGTAGGTTGGCCTCTAAGGCTCTCTAAATCATCATTTCTTGAAAACTAGCTAAACTTTGTAATTTAACAAAGTTTAGTAACTTTTTCATTCTTTTGCACAAAACCCTACTTTTTTTTCTTTCCTTCATCATTATCATCAATCTAAGACATAACCCAATCATACCATAATGTCCATTTACATGTCATAGCTCAAAACATTTCATCAAACACATGGTATGTATAAACAAACGCAAACTTTAACATAGCTTATGAGACTAGGATTTTACCTAATTATTTCCAAGTGCTTGTCCTCACTTCTTAGTACTTGAAAGCTTCCAAATTCCCTTGACATCAAGCCTATACCACACCATAAAAATTCCATCAAAAACTTGATCAAGAACCCTAATACACAATAGGGAAAGTTTTAAGTTTTACCTTAAAACTCCTCGATTTTCATCCCCTTCACTTATTCTTGCTTTCCTACATGATTTGGAGGCTTATGCATATAAGAAAAATCTTGAGAGAATTCCATGGGAGGGGGCAGTTTCCATAAGAAGGAAAATGGAGCATTTTTTTTCTTTCTTTCTTTCTTCTTTCTTTCCTTGTCACTTAGGCTTTATAAAGAAAAGAAATGGATTTTTTTTTTAACAAAATGGTGAGTCATCATGCAAACTCACCCCTAGACCATCATTAAGAGTAAAAAGTAGGTTTATTCTTGGCAACTTTTGATTGTCCACACCAAGGGGTATTTTTGGAATTTCCTACCAAATTTGATGACTTACCATTTTAGTCATCACTTATCATTATTTGGCCTAACTTGGCAATGTATAATTGGGCCACCCAAGGAGGTGTGGTGGCAAATTCTCATCCATTTGGGTATTCAATGGTGGGTCTCACATTGACTTTTTACACAGTCTAAAATTATGCTGACAGTATTTTTTCTATACTGTCGGTATTCCTTTCCATACAATTCATAAGGTTCCACAACGTCCTACACTTATTTTCATCCATCACATAATTAATTTCAATATTATCTAACTTTGTACAGGTCAAATTTATACTAGTAGTATTTTTCTTATGTTGTCGGTATGTTCCCTATACTGTTACAACCTTCCTTATTCATATATATTCTCCAAACAATATTATTTCTATACTGCTTTAACTTGAAATAGTGCAATTCCTGTACTACTTAACCTTAAACAGTCAAATTCCTATACTACTTAACCTTAAACAGTCAAATTCCTACACTGTATTATTTTTGTAGTGTAATTTTTATGCTACATAACTTTTTAAGTATACTTTTTTACACTGCATTATTTTATTACTGTATAATTTTTTCATATTGTTATACAGTATTTTTCTTAAACTGTATTTTTGTCTTAGCTTTTCAACTTATTTTCATATCATTCATTCTTTATTTAAGGCTAGGCATGATCCTTACCCTTAAAAATCTCTTTTTTTTTTGCTTTTATGGACTTTATCATATAAATTAGATTAAACAGTAATATTTAAATTATTGCATTTATAATGCACTAGAAATGTTTGGGTGTTACATTTTTAACTAGTTATAAATATACATGCAAGATTGTGTCAATTTTAAAAGGATCCTAGAGTTCAAACGTGAAATTAGGATTTGTTGAGTCGCTATTTGTACTGTAATTAATTTATGATTGGTTAAGGTATAAAAGTACGTAATAGTATTTTGAAACATATCTTCAATTTGAGAAACAAAATTAATTTTTGTCTCTGAGTATTATTGTTATATCAAACATTGGCTTAAGTATTGGTGGTTAAAAGAGTGCAATGATGAATCTCGGTGCAAGAAAGAGCACAAACGCAGAGGTGCAATTTGAAAATTTCACAGAGGCGTACGTTATTAAAGAGGTCAGGCGCACATGCAAATCTGCCCCGCAATATTCGATCTTCGTACCTCTCCCGTCGATCGCCATGCATGCCATTTCGGCAACCAGGAAGCCGATATTGGCGTCGGCAAAATCAATGCTAAGCAAAGCTTAAAAACCTTGCTTTGTTTCTAATCTCCATACAAATTAAAACCATTAATATAAATTAAACAAACGTTAGATTCTCTTCTTATCTTGTCCCCTTCTTGTGATCTCTGTTTTAAACATAAAGAAGGTAAAAAAAAAAAAAAAAAAGCTATCTTGAAAGCTACTCAGCACCCACATTTGATCAGTGCATGCACCAACTCCAACTATATATATTTACTCTCTCACTCCCTCTCCTCACTCACACACTACTAGAATACCAAAAACAAAAACTTCTTTTTTTTTGTCCTTTTATTGTAATTCAAAATATGGGTTCCTCTCTAATCACTAAACCATCAATTTTTTCCCTTATCTTTTTCCTGACTTTAACGTTAACAAACTTGTCCTTCGCCGCAAGAAAGTTAACGTCGTTATACCAGCCCCCACCAATGGCCACTTCACTAGTGTATATACCTGTTTATATTTCGTTTTTCTTTTTAGTATCTTTCCTCTTTATTTTTATTTTCTACTTTTTTTTTTCAGATAAAAGTATTGCAGCAAGAAATTCGTACCTGATTACAAATACTTTCAACTCGAAAGTTTGATGCAATATTTTGTTTAATAACACTTTAAATATTAATACAAAAAACCTTTAAATATATAACATAATTTTATTAATGAGGTTGCAATATAACAAAAAATTTAAAATAGTTTTAAATAATGAATTAAATTTATTATAATAATTAATACGCCATTTTATTGTATAAAATATAACTGTTATAATAACATTATTTAATTTGTTATTTGCAAAATATTCTAAAAATTTATTATATTTCAATTTCACTTTTTTAAACATGTTATTCCCATTTAACATGAGGAATAGTTATAGCTCAGACAATGCACTACTCAAGCATCGACAAGTATCATACGCGTAAGAGTGTATATATATTACTATTTTTAGAGATGATCAACTTTGTCCAAAAGGAAAAAAAAAAAAAGAGGAAAGAAAGAAAAAAAAGAAAAAAAAAAAAAGATAAGCCAGGAATTGCTTAAGCTGTAGCTTTAATGTGGTGTTTAGGAGAGTAATTTGAACTCACAAACAAATGATGTAAAGCTTTTGCATGTTACAGTGTAAATTAATAATATGATATAGTAAAACTCTCACATAATATAGTATGCTGTACGAACTCTAATGTTGCATAATCTTCTCCCAAACACCTTGGCTTTGTTTGACCACCCATTTGAAACTAATAAGTTCTAATTGCTACAGTGTAAAACTCTAATATGCTATAATAAAAAGAAAAAGTTTGTTATATTATAAAACTTTTACATGCTGTAATATTTAAGTTCTAATTTAGTTTTCAAACACTTTCCTTATAAGTGTCTTTTCAAATAGAAACAATCTAATTATTATTCCTTGAAAAAGGATTCCAGCATAGATTGATAAATCATGGTTAAAATGGAAGGTTATAACCTCAATAATCATAATAAGCCCCGGACAGCCCTCCTGGCCTTGGCAGGCATTTTATAGTCTTAGAGATAGGAGATTATTGGCTGCTATTTTCCCATTCCATTACCAACCTACACTAGTTAGGAAATCTTTCAGGATCTTAATGGTTGTTGATCCCTGGCTTCTTAAGATCTAATGTTTCGGCAAGAAAAGAAAAGAGCTATGGACACATACTGCAGATACGTAAATTTAGGTTTCTGGGTGACCTTAATTGGAATGGACAAGAAACCTTTCTTTTTCTACTTATATTAAAATCAGACAGCACTTATTACGAAGTTCAAATCAAAATCATGAAAATTCATTCAAAATTTGTCGTGGATTAAACCCGGCGTTTGTCCAACATATAGCCCAAGAAATTCTAAGTGGGCTTTCATTTGAACAGTCCTTTCCTAAGAAATTACAATATATGACAAACATTAACAAAATTAAAATTTAACACAATATTCAGATATCTTAAAATTATTCTTAATAACATAGTAATTATTTTAATGATATTATATCTTGTATTATATAAATTATATAGTAATTATTTTAATGATATTATTTTGGGTACATTTGTGAAAGATTTATAAATTGGAGTCATATTTTAGTTTAATAAATATAATTAGGCTACTTAACAGATTTATCCCTAGAATCTTAAAGATCAATTTGAAAAGTAAAAACAACCTCTAGCTCAAAGATTCGATGAAAGAAAAGAATGGAAATTGATAAATAGTATTTTTTAAAACTAATTATAGTACTAGGTTTTGAAATCTTTATAGTTGTTGGGGTGTGATTTGGTTAGGCCCAAATCAATAAGTGAAGGCCCAGCATATGAAGTCCAAATTGCGATTAGAATGAATTGAGCTCGACTAGGGTGGATGATTTGAGACGGACTGTTGTTATTAGTATCGCTAGCTCATTGTTTGATCAACTAGTGGCATCGATCGATTCGATTTGTATGGTTTGATTGCAGTTTCAACTCGGCTCATTTGGATGAACATTATAATTCACTATCGTGGATTTGTTGAAGTGTCGGTTTAATGGAGTCGATGTACAAGGCCTAGTAGTTACAAGGAGATACATGTTGAGCTACGAAGTAGAACGTGGGAAGAAGTCCGATGTTTACACTCTATTAGAGATCAAAACGTGTCCCACTACAACAAGCATTATTATGTCATTCCTTCCATTAGATTGAAGCCACGATCTTGCAAATACTTACATAAATTGGGAATAAAGCTCTACTGTAAAGGAAAAAAAAAGAACTTATAAAGACTTAATGGAATAAAGCTCTACTGTAAAGGGAAAAAAAAGAACTTATAAAGACTTAATAAAAATTATAAGTGTTTTCATAGTAAATCTCTCAAATACTTTATAATGTATATTAGACTATTTATAATAGTGAAGAACAGTGAACGTAGCTCTTATTATAAAGTAAACTACTATAAATCTTGTGTGTGGTATCATTTACTTCTATTGTATTGTTTGATTATTTGCTGCATCAATTCAACTTTCATTCTATAATTGTTTTAATCTTGTTTTTGGAAGCTAAACAAATCATAACAACGGTGATTTAAGGGCATAAACTTGTGAGTAACAAAAATCAAATTGAGTTTTAATCTGTTTGTATTTAATTGTAGATCCAACATCTACAATATGAAACAACAAACTTATAGAGTAAATAATTTATTTACCCTCTTATTTACAGTATAAATAGTTTTTATTTGCACAGTAAATAAATTTAAGGTGTAAATAATTTATTTTTCTTATTATATATAGTGTAAATTGTTCTTTAAATAATTCTTATTTACATAATAGATAAATTATTTACGTAATAAATCTATTATTTATTATAAATATTTTTAAAATCTTTTATTTATTTCAAAAAGTTTTAAAAACCTGCTAAAAAATCCCACTTCAGTCTATTGAAATCAACGAGACAACGAGTACCCAAGTCGCCCCTGTCATTCCCACGTGATTAAATTCCATCGGCCGGACTGGACTTCGAAAGGAAACGATTATTATTCCTGAAATTAGAAAAGTAATTATGAAATCTACTAAATAAGTTTTGGCCCTCGTCAAACGATGGCTAGCTGCCAAGTACCTTTT
>CAMOHE010046434.1:16251-40605 GCA_946598075.1 Artocarpus hirsutus | reverse complement strand
AATAGCACTGGCAATCATCGCTCCAATAAGCTCGTCATTACCAGCAGAGATGGAAGCAACAGCTGCGATGAAAAAACTCAAAAAAATCATAAAAAAGTTAACATTTGTTCACTAAATCATCAACTTGGTAGTCAAATAACAAAAAGAAAAAAAAAATTGAAGGTGCATTACCTTTGACATCATCACCACCTTTGACAGGTCTAGCCTTCTTCTCAAGCTCTTCTATCAAACCAGCTACCGTTTTATCAATCCCTCTCTTAAGAGACACCGGGTTTGCACCAGAGGTAACACTCAAAAGTCCTAGCTTGATTATCTCCCTCGCAAGAACCGAAGCAGTTGTCGTTCTGTCACCAGCAGAGTAGTTTGTTTTACTAGCAACCTTAGCCCCATAATTCAAACAAGTCAACAACATTGTCATACTAAATCAAAACCAATAAATAAACAAATGTCAACAGTCATCCTTCGCTTAAAAATCCATTTTTTCTTGACTAAAACGATTGTCATATAGTATAGTACCAAGCAACCAACCTCTCTAATGAGAGCCGCACCAGCATTTTCCATGGCATCAGGTAGCTCAATAGCACAAGCAATTGTCACTCCATCCTTAACTACTTTAGGGCTTCCGTACTCGTCCAACACAACATTCCTCCCTTCAAATATCAACAACAAAAACATCAATACCAGTACTTAAAAAGAGAGAATAAAACAAAGATTTAATCAAAGAAAGTGGAACAATCTAGTTTACCCCTGGGGCCAAGAGTAAGGCCAACAGCGTCGGCGAGCTTATCAATGCCGGACTGAAGAGCTGCTCTTGAGCTCTGGTCAAATGCTATCTGCTTCGCATTTGCCTTCACCAAAAATCGTCGGTTCGATTGCTTGTAGTTCAGCCTGTTTCTCTGCTGCTGATTCACTCTGCTCCTCAAGCTCCGACATAATTAAACATACAAACCAGAATTGAACACTGAAACCAAGCTAAAGATACATGGAAAGATACTCGACGAAAAGAATCCAAAACAGTTTCTTGACAAAGACTTGAAATTTGATAAACCTACTCAACCAGAATCAACTCAGAGAGATTAGAAAATAAAAAAAAATCGGTACAACCGAAAATTCGAATTCCTTGTCCATTGGATTTTTCCCGGAAAACAAACGGAAAATGAACCAGAAGAACAAAACGAGTGAAGAGTAAATCATAAGTTACTTTTAAACACGTTATGCATAACAATATGCAACAGACTTTAATATAACAATTGTAAACTCATTATAAATTTTATTTTAAACTTTAAAACCATTTACATAATAAATGTAAATATATTTTAAAATTAACTTGCAAAGCAATTACAAACACATTTACAAACATATAAATAAGCATTTCAAAATTTTTACTATGCTCTAACGTTTACTATTCCTTTTCTATCTCGTTCCTTTCTTATTCATTTTCTTTTCGTTAATCGGCTCCTGTGTCTTGGACTCCGAGCTACACAAGTCCAGTTGTACCTCGCTGTATCCACAGTATGCGAAGCATCCTCTGCAATGCTCCTCGAGCTACCATAAATGGCTGGAAGTGCTTCATGGAGATCATACATTCTTGAATATGTCATTCTGGACTCCAACAATGCAGTTTGAATCACGCGTGTAATTAGTACCGGATGATTTTTACCAAAGTAAAATTAGCTCAAACGAAGGTCACCGTTGAATTCAGAGCATCGAAACAAGTCGGGAGGCGGTCTCGGATCTATAGATTTCCAAAATCATTCCTTTTCTTTAATTAAGAGAAAAAAAAATGGAAAAGGACAAGCAAATCCCATATGTAAGTTTTATAATCCAAGAAAAACTTTTCCACTGTCCCATGGGGGTGAACTAGCAATCAACTTCGTAAATATTAAAAATATTAATGATTGTAACAAGGGACTTATTCCCTGGGCAGTGTGATATCATGCCTCCACATAGACGATAAAAAAGAGGCAGTGGGATATGAAATGGATTACTTTGAAGAAGCACTAAAGTGGGTCGACCTTTAAAGTCTTCAGTGGCCACTAAACAGGCATAAAAATTTTATAGGAATAAGGTAATTGGTTTCTTTTCAGATCATTATCAAACAGCGCCCAATCAAGTCTCTTGAAGCCACGTCTATATCTAAAAAATTGATGAGATATCTTTCTTCTTTCCTTTGTTGATTCATGAGAGAAAACACACTACTTGGATTAAAAGAAGAGAAAGCAAAAGGGGGAAGAGAGAGAAGAATGACAGAAAGAGCTAAAATGATGTTCACTTGGCTGACCACTTTTGTAAATCTAAATTCTTAAAGTGACCCCCAATTGAATGGTGAACACCATAAATTTGAATGAATTTGGGTCCGATTGCTTAGGTTGGTCCAGAGATAGCCATAAAATCGCTAACAATTTAACATTAAAAAAAAAAAAAACAGATGAGGCTTTATTATCTATTTTCTCTACTCTGGTACTATGGAGTGCGACAGATTTAACATTAATACTTCGCTACCAAATTTTTTAGTTAGTTGCACCGAAAAGCACTTTTTTGCCCAATAGGATACAACCCTGTTAGACCCCTCAAAAACGGACCATCTATGGTTTCCGACGAGGTTGTATCACTGTCAAAATATATAGGAATGCTTATTGTCCATGCTAAAAAGAATGACAGAATGCTTGTAAAAGTCGCATCTTCTTTATGGACTCAAATTCTGGGAATTAAAACAACAAAAATGAATAAAATGCTTACTTCCCTCAGAAAAATATGACGCAAAAAATTTTGATTTTGAATTCACATACAACCATCTCCTTTGAGCTAATGGATAATGTAAAGAAATAATCTCAATAATTCAGTAACTGATATTGGTCCCAAAAAAAAAAAAAATACATCAACTTCACCGCAAATATTGGCATGCGACAATCACGTGTGCCACAATGTTGTCAGAAAAGCTCAAAGAGTTGAAGATTAAAAGACAAAAGCCACTTGCTTCTTTTTTTGAAAGATTTATATTAGTGCAGTTCCTATGGTGATCTTTCACAGAACCATAGTATTTGTGCGTGCCAAAATTTATGCTTGACCACTGGGGTGTAAACAAATATGTACCAGATCGTTTACTTTTGGTGGTTGTACCAGAAAGTGTACTTGTATGTCGTATGTGGTCATTGCATACCATGCGCCTACAACTAAAATCATAGGGTACAAAATTAGGAATATTGAGCGAGTGATTCGTGGGCATAAAGCACAATTAATAAGCAGCAGCAAGTGAAAAAATTCATGGGTGTCGATCGCGAGCGAACGCTAGCCAATAGTATTGGCTGCAAATATCCAAGTATGATTAATAAAGTGTCAAAATCCTACCGACAAGCATAATTCAGTTGGGTTGCTAACTCCCACCTGCAATGGAGTTATAGAGAATTGCTGATGGCTCCACACTTGGACCTGAAAATCAATAAGTCATCTCATATCCATCTGTTATTAAATAAGAAAAATGCAAAACAGTACCACAGATGCTATGCACCGCAACTAACAAGGACCCAGCTTATGTTAGTACGTGGTCGTGTGGTGGCACCACCGGCCGCTCTAAGATTGTTCAGTAAATGAGTCCCAATACCATGCATAAAACCAGCGGCAAAGGCTTGTGAGAGAACATGAAAAGCTGTAAATATTCCAACATTTATCTATTAACTTTATTACCAGCTTTTGGGAGCCACTATTTAAACCAACAGTTAGAAGTTCTAACCACTATTTTAACAGTGTTTTCTCTCATATGTTATAATGTTTTCAGTTTAAACTTTTAATTTCAACTCCTCTCCGGAAGGGCCTATAAGAACCTACAAGAATGTGAAATAAATATGTAACAATATTTTAGCACCCAGGGTTCATGGTTTAAATACAACAATCAATGCAAAATTGGAAGACGGGAACAAGAAAAAACTGAAGTGTTTGGCAACAAAATTTGCTGGCGAACTCTTGGCCAGATCTATTTTAGTTTTTACTGACGGGGCTGAAATAATTATCTCGCCAGTAGCATCACCATTTTACAGTGTGCCGTGTGTGGGAAAAGGTCGACGGCCATTGATTTGACGGGCCAGAAGGGCTCTGAAATGGGCATGGACTTGGCCCTGTGTCGTGCTAGACCAGCAGCGCTCACGTTCCTCCATCCTCGGTTGTTCTTATTCCCCTTCTCGATTTTCTCAGCAGATGGCGTGGAAAGTTCTATAGCGTTTGCTACTAAGCTTTCAGGATTGCAGGAAATGTAACTACACAATATGGGGTACAAGTTTAGATTGCATAAATAAATAAACAAGGAGAGTTAAGAGTGAAAAATCGGAGAGTCAGTGGAACTATCACAAGTCTACGCAGGAGCGGATGAGTTCTTAGAGCTTTAATCACCTGCATTACCACAGAGAGAATTATGTCAGAAGTCCTTGCTCTGCAGACAACCAGCGAGAACATCATAAAATCATAAAGGATCCAGAAAAGAAAAAGGATGATAAGAAAACATTTAAAGACCATAAAAGTTTATGCCAGGGAAATTTTAGAGAACTAGTGTGTTTGGCCTAAAATTGATGCTTACCAAGCCACAAGATAGAAATTAGGCATCACATTACGAAATATAGTTGAATCTTTATTAACAATAAATACAACATAAATTACAAGAGATATCAAAACCGATCACATGTGGCAGCAGGAGGGTTACTTACAGTGGGGTGAAGCCCGCCACGTGGAGGGTAGCAACAACATTTTTGAAACATTGCGCCGGAGGATTCCCATTTTCAGAAGTACAGCTGCTTTCAAGTTGGCTATTCGGTTCCTGCTTGCCGTCTTCCAAAGAAACAGATCCAGTATTAACATTTTCAGCTTCATGACTAGAGTCCTCTCCAGGCTCCTCTCCATTCTCCGCGGAGTGACATGAGCCCCCTTCAGGCTCTTGTACGTTATCCATTACGATATCTCTCTCTTCAGCTTTGGAGCTTACTTTATCACCATTTTCAGAGATATTTTGATTCTCATCTTGTTTCTAAGAGGCATTCATGAACTCCTTCAACAAAGACCCCATCACATCCTCTGCCTATGTAACATACAAAAATAAATATATGTGATAACAATAAGGTTAATTGTTCAACGAAATAAAATTGTCTTTGCTGATCACTAAAATCAACCGAACTGAAAGGTAAGAGTCCAAATCTCACCTTTGCACAAACGAATCTGCAATTTTTTATGCCATTAATTTCAGCATTTCTGTGATCATCAGAAAGAGCAGAAGCATTCATTTCAATGCCAACAACCTGAGATTAGTTCAGAAGCAAAACAAGGTCATTTAATATAGAGACGACAACAAATGAAATAGAAAGAAGAACATGGAAACCAGGTTGGAGACGATTACCATACATACACGATGCGCTAAAGTCAGCCCAACTGTTCCAGTTCCACAGCAGACATCAAATAGCAAAGTATCACGGCCCAAACCAGCCCAATCCGCAGCCAAAGAGTAGAGCTTCTCTGCAGCTAGGGTATTAACCTGCAGTACAATTGGACTCGAGCATACACTAGAAAATATGTATTTATATTTCTGCTGAGAATGAGGAACAACAACCTGAGCTTCTTACCTCGAAAAAAGCTGTAGGTGAGATATTGGAATGTTAGATTGCTTATATAATCATGAATGCTCACTTCGGCAAGATTGTTAGCCTCTGTTTCAGGAGAACATGCCGCTTTAGGAATCGTTAGGTACCGTAATGATCGTTCAGCTGGTGCTAAATTTGATATTCCTTGATGATCCTGCAAAGATACAAGAGCCATCAGGCAGAAAAATAAAGCATTTATAAAGACCACACCGTGCTATGCTAAAATACAAGCAAACAAAGAAGTACTACTTTGTAAATCAAAAGCACTAAAGGAACAATTCCATATGAGTCAACGCTAATCTAGCTTCAAGTTGATAGGCTATAGAAAATTACTGAATTTCAGAAAAGCCCAAAAACACTTGCATTGGCACACCACTAGATACGAACAGAGTTTTGATATTAACAGTTCTCAGGAAGATATCGGTAGAGATTTTACAATCTTGATAGTAATGTAGTCAAGATAAGAGACTGAAAAGGAGTTGACCTTCCAACTTTTAGCCTGCGAAGCATAGAAAGTCTAGAAGACTCTGACCACAAGGGTTAAGAACACATGCCTATTTTTGACAGAATTTCTGTGATGAGTTAGTACCGGAACAACTAAAGCTGTTAGAGGCAAAGATGTAGAACTTTTAGTAGCCCCTGCAGCAAATGCTTGAGCCAACCTCTCAAATTCACTGGTTACCAAAGCATCATCAAATCCCATGGCAGAAACCTGATATCAAGACAACAAAAAAAGTGAATAAACCCGAACAGTTTTAAAATCACTGGCTACATGGTTAAATGGTAAGCCAACTATTTAATTAAAAAAAGTTTCCAAATGGAAAGTGTACAAGGAAAACTAGTTTACTCATGCAGCTAGTTAAAATCAGAATGTAAAAAGCCAAGTATGGTTTCTTGCACATTCTAGCAGCCTCGGAGTTGAAGTCTGAAAATGCTATAGCCAGAGCCTTGAGACTTTACTCTCTCTATATATATATATATAAACTCAAACCGCCAAATCCAAGTTCGGGAACTAACCTGAACAACAAGCATGACCTCAGCGATGTTGCTTTCAGAATTTTCAGAATCGGCAGCCTTTTCTGGTCTCCTTCCTTCTCGAACCTTGAAAAGCACAACAAATAATATTCAGTAAAAGGAGGAAAAAAAAATGAAAAAATAGGTCCCAAGGCATTGTCCATTTTTTTTACAACTTGCAAGGTTTTCAAGGAGGCATCCAAAGTCCTTTTATGAAACCAGGCAATGGCAACGAGAAGATTAGGGGAACGCATCTGCTCCCAATCTACACCACAATGGGAACAGGAAATTTTTTAAAAGCATAGCCCCTCGTATTTGGCAACACCTACCGTTAATTGACACCAAAAGCCAGTATTCTTGAATCTGTTCCAAACAGATAAGCCTAAATCCTGCAGAAACTCCTGAAAGATTGAAGCATATTTGCAAGCAATTGACGAAACATTGGGGCAGTCTACAGGTTCTTCAACTGCTGTCACACCCTCCCCGTAAAGTGCAAAGAACTTTGTTATTCACCAAATGGTTCAGGTTCACTTAAAAAGAAAGAGGGCAGTTCCACATAAATTCAGATTACCTAAAATTTCCAAGCATAAACCCCACAGTTATTTTGCCATGTAGAGAATATACAACAGAAAACTCGCACCTGTTACGGTATCCATTTACAAGTGGGGAAGCAAGTATACCCTCTAAGTTGCATGGAAGGCCACCTAAAGGATGCATAAAAGAAAATATTGAGCCTGGAAATCTCATTCCGTTATAAAGTAGACTGTGAAAATAAACAAGCAAGAATATCTAATTAACTTTTAAGCAATGCCATTATGTTTATACAACTCTAAGAATGCCACGATAAACTTAAATATTTTAAGGAAATGACGCTTTTCTTGATTTCTATTAGCAAAGATATGGAAAGCACATATTTCGCTAGACTTGAGAATCCATTCTGGTAGTGAAACACCATTAGGACAAGCTCTACATGCATTTCCAGTCTGAAAATAAAAATTGTAATAGTTCAGAATAATGCTTGAATAAAAACACAAATAAAATGGAGATAAAAAAAGACGCAAAAGGAAAAAATGACAAGGTACATAATCCAAATAATAAGAAGAGATACTAACAAGTCTTTTAAGAATCCGCATAAGAGAACTCTTTTTGTGCTCCAACTGCTCACTATAGGGCATATGGGCAAGAGAAGTCACCACATCTCGGGCACTTTTTCCACTTGACGCAGAACCATTGACTGTTGAGCCCTCTTCATTGCCATCAACATCCTGAGTCCCATTAGAGGACACAAAGGCATCAGCGGCATCTCCAGGCACTGCAGTTTTGTTGTTTTCTCAGCATTTGGAGGGACAGCCATTGTTGGTTTGGTCTTCTTCTCCAACGATTGGGGAAGGACATCTGCAACCTTTATTCCTCTGTTGCCTATAGATTTTCCTTCCAGCTCCTGTTCCATAAAAGAATTAAAATTAAAACAAATCAGCCAATAAACCACTCAAGCTTTCACAAAGCAACCATCTTGACATTCATAAAGCCGGAATACCTCCATAGCGGCTTTTAACTGTTCAACACTTTCGAAACTAACGAAGCCTACAGTCATGCCTTTCTTCTTCTTTGCAGATTTACAAGGAGTTCCCCGGCGAAAGAAAAGTACATGAAACTTCAAACGAAGTATTTGGATACCACCAAAAAAAAAAAAAAAAAGAGTTACTAGCTAAAAAGAGTCTTTAAGCCTCCAGAAAGTATATCAACATAGAAAACAAAAAATTAAGGCCGGTTGTTAAATCTGAGCTTATACAGGGATTCAATTGAAAAAAAGTTCCTTTTGTTCACACAGAATTTCTATAAAGAACAAAAATAAGTGCTTTGGCAATCTTAAAAACACACTGCTTTTCCGAAATTGCCCTACTTGAAATTGAAAATTCGTACCCCAAAAAATGGGAAAAACAAAAGCGAACCCGAACTTGCTTGGTCGCTAAGAAAGCTTTTCAAATCATCAGACTTCCACTTTCTAGGCAGATGAACTAGGCACTTGCTGAGCCCAGGATCCGACCCACCGCCATCGCCGTCGCCTTCCTCGTCGGCGACAACATCCACCGTCATCATGACCTCCTCGTTGGCCCGACATTTATCTCCGTCGACGTCGGATTTCTTGGCCCGTTAGAAGGTGGGGTCCCAGGAGTGGTCGGGGCGGGGGCGGAGCTCGTCCTCGCCATGGGCGTAGAGGCATGCGGCGCCGTGGCTGCAGGACCCCGACTGGCGCCTGAAGAAGAAGCAGAGGCTCGTCTTCCACAGTGGGTCAGAGGAATGATCCTTATTCTCCTAGGCTTGGTCCTCCCTATTGCGCTTCTAGCCGTTGGTGGTGGCGGCGGCGTCAGGCGGTTAATGCGGCATCGGACGGATGGCCGTCGGGGTGGGGCCGCTCCGAGTTTGAATCGTGGCCGTTGGTTGGGAGAGAGATGGGGTCGGAGGGGTTCAGGGTTTGGGTTGGCGAGTGGTCGTTAGTCAGAGATGCCGCCATTGGCCTTTTTAAGAATGTCAGTGTTAGTACCGTAGTTTTTGTTTTCAGTTTATGTTGTTGTGTTTGTTGTGTGCGTGCGGTTCGTTTGTAAACTGCAGTTGATATCGATCCTGCTTCTTTGTGTGTGCGGGCGTGTCAAAAAAATATTAAAAAAGTGATGGATTGACCCGAATCCAGTAAACGGCCCACACTATTTTGGGCCTGCACCCTTCAATTGAAAAGCCCAAACTCGTACTTCGAGATTTTCCCGGCAAAACTTGGGAGAAAGGCAAAGTGGGAGCCCCCGGTGGTTGTGGCGAGGAATTTAGTAATTATTTGCTAGGACAGAAAAAATGAAAAAGAAATTGGTGAGTGAGAGTTCTCAAATCGTTTAACGTACTCTTTTATTTTTTGAGAGATATAAGAGACTTTTTTTTCTCTTTATTTTTCTCATTAGGCTCCTGTTTTCTTATTAATTTTCCCTCTTACAAAACACAATCTTAATACAAATTATACACACACACATATATACATCTATAGGACTTGTGACTTAAAGAGGGGGCCATACATTAAATTCTGTATATGCTGAGCATTGTGGTGACACTTTGATCAAATTCGACACTTCAGCTTTCTTTAGTATATTTACGTTGCATGTAAACATGACAAGGCGCGGTAATAGTAGTGTCAGTTTTAACCATTAACGAGGCTTCAGCGACACTCTTTTGTTACCTGTAGAATTACCGCGCAAAACCAACAATCTGATAACCTTCGATAATGTTCCTAGTATCACTCTGAGAACAAACTTTATTTCAATGATGGAAAGACTTGTTATTTATTTGAGTGACCAACATCAACTTCAGACTTACAAAGCTTTCCTGCCAAACCAAGAGGTCCCAGTCCAGATATATAATCAAACAACATATGATAAAAGAAAGATCTTGATAGTGTTGGCAAACCTTGTTATAGCAAACAAACATTGGGTCTCCTTTTTGTAGAGTAGCTAGCTAACCAACCCTCTTCGGGCAGTTTTGTTCCAAAAGAAACTATCTATTTCTTGAAAGCCTAAACACTTTAAAATATCATGTCTGACCACTCCTTTGTTGTCACTGGCAAAAGGAGAGGCGTTTCAAAAGCAAGGAGAACGTATAGCGTGTACTTTACAGCATTCAGTTCACAGAAGAGTCTGCCATCAACCTTCCACCCCATTGTTTACTTTGATTTCCAGGAGACGTTGAACCGGTTGCCGGCAGATCGGACATCGGTCTGTCTGGAACCTCAGAACCTTAGCACAGCCACTGCACATACACTGAAACCCAAACACAAAAAAAGTAGTTACAGAACCAGAAAAAATAAATACATAAAAAAATAAGGAAGTACTACACACGCTCGGCATAACTAGAAAAGCACTTGCATTCACATAGAAGAGGGTGATTACAAGAGTGGATTCTGAACCGTATCTATCCAACAATTTTGTATTTTCACAAGGAGAAAGGTTGCGACAAGGAATAGTGCTACCAGCTAACCAAATAAATAAACCCCCACCAGACTCTAATTCTAGACTCGGGCTTTGGTTTGAACAAAGATAAACCGCACATCCACAGGCAAGCCCATTACGCGGACCATGGAGAGAACAAGTTCAAATCCTATTTGGAAACATCGCCCGATAAGCAAGTAACTAAAGCTATCCTTCTCTGTCATTCTTATCCAGTTATTCCAAATTTCCAATCAGACAAAATGGAACGACTTCACATAAATTCCACCTAAACAATTGTTCAGCCAAATTTAGATAATATTTCTTCTCTGGGGACTGGGAAGACTACAGGAACTCTGACCTATTAGCAACAATAAATAACTCAGATAATGTAAAAGCGTATGTTGCCATACAACGTGCTCATATCCACCATTAAAAAAATCCATTCAGTCCTCATCTCAATAGCAAAAGCAATTAAAAGTAAAAAAAGAAACAGCAGTATTATTTACCATGTGACGACAAGGGAGAACAGTTGTGTCTCGAGGTTCCGACAAGCAAATAACACATTCTTTTCCAGAATCATTCCCGTCAAAGTCACCTTCAACAGCATTCCCAATTCCATAAATCTCCTGCAGCTCATACCTCATCCTATTCACCCACAAAATCTGTTTTATCACCCGCACCTGGTATTGGCCTTTGTCCTTTTCGAACACAGCCTGTGTGATCTGAGAATTCCCCGCCGAATTTCCATCTTGTTCCTGTTTGCCATTGTTCAATGGGCATGCTTCAGCCTTCACCACAAGAGGATAAACTTCAGCGTCACCCCCCTTTGTTAACTCAGACTCGTCAAAGGTTGAGAAGTCAATTCCAGTCCCAGCAGGTTGTCTAAACTTCTGACCAGGACCTAGTTCGAAAGGCACTGTGACTGCTTTAAGCAAGCTTTCCTTGGTAACTATCAGATTACAGCCAAGATCTTCTTTAGCGAAAAACATAACTGTAATGCTGCAGTAGAAAAGCAAGGCAAATGTAACCCTTTGGCCATTTAAAAAGTCAAAAAAAAAAAAAAAGAAGAAGAAGAATTTTAAATACACGCATTCACCAATTAACCAAATACATATACTGCATTTCATTAAAAAAATATGTATATATGCAGCAAATTGGGTTTCAGTATCAAGCCTTGGATCCTTCCCATGAATTCGTATTTCACATATTTTAGTACTCTCTTCTGTATTTGGAGGGTAAACTCGCATTTTTAGTCTTCCATTTTAAAAAAACCACGAACAAGGTCTCTCAACTTGTGATCTTAATGCAACGTTAGTCACTATCTAGAATGTCTATATGAATCCAATTCTTCAGTTATATGTCATGGTACTGTGGATGATTTTCCACATGCAACTGGCAATAGTTCCGCTTTTTTTTTTCAGCTTTTCTCGCAACAAATAATCCAACGCTCTTCCAACAAGCTTTTGAATGCCTATTGTTCGACACATTAAACACATATTTTCCTTCACTCTCTCATCATCTTGACCTCTTCTCTGAAAACTTCTTTTTCTGTCCCTTTTTGATCCTATATTTTTGAATAGCAAGAAAAGGATAGCTCAGACAAAGAATAATTAATTTAAACAAAGTCATTCACTTTCTACCCTTTGAGTACTTATTTGTGCCAGTCCCACAATCACATTCACCAATCCTTAAAACATCAAATTCTACTTCCCCCAATACACAAAAACCCTAAGAAATTATTCCCAAAAAAGGTCAAAATCCAACAGTCAAAACCCCTACACAGTCCAAAATTCAACAGCACAAATTCATTTCTAGCAAATTCTTTATGGTTTTTTACCTCCCTGGAGCAGTGGCATCAAACGTGAAGGCCACAAGGAACATCCCTGGATTCTCCTCGTCCGGTTCGACCCTCAAAGTCTCCTTCTTCACGTTCACATCGTTCCGAATCGTTACCGCCTTCTGATGATCCACAAACGGAGAAGCCTGCGGAGGAACGCCGCCGCAAGGGGGGTGGTGGTGGTCGTGGGGCCCGCCGGCGGCCCAGTTCCCGTAGGTCGGGACGGTGCCTCGGAACTGCCGCGGGTACGGCGTCGGCGCGGGAGGCTGCGGCTGCGGGTAGTACGGTGGGTAGTGGAAGAACGGCGGCGGATTGGTGTTAGGGTATTGGGTTGGGTAGGGAGTGGCCGAGGCGAAAACGTATGTGTTCCAGGTGACCTGCGGCTGCGCCTGGGGCTGAGGCTGCGGCAGCGGCGGAGCAGGAGGAGGAGGATTCGCCGGCGTCGGGTGGCTCCGGTGGCCGGAGCCGCTGCTTCCGACGTTTCCCATTTTCGTGTGATTTAAGGAATTTTCGGAACAATCGGGAAGCTTCTTTGGTTGGCCCTGAAATTGAAAGACGACAAAACGAAATGACTTGCTGGTATAAATTATTACAAGGAAATATCGGTAACGTCCTAAAAGTAGGCAAAACAGGCATGAGAAATAACTGATTGGATTTAAAAATTAATTTTTTTCTCTAAATTGTTTTCCTGCCTTATTTTCTCGGGAAACAATCGGATCAAATTTAGCGGAAACGGGATAAAAGAGCAAAAAATAATTAAAAAAATAAAGAAAGCTGTCACACTAGCAAGGGCTACCTTAGAGAAGAATCCCGTGCTTAAGCCGACAAAGAAAGAAATGGAATTTGAAATTTTTTTTTGCTTTTTTTGAGTAAGGAATTTGCTGAAACTTAACGAACAAAATGGAGGTCGAGTAATTGATGTATTATTTATTTATTTATTTATTTATTTTTGTATAGAGAAAAAAAAATTCTGAAATTGGCTGTCATTTTCCAGAGGGAGGCTCCACCCCAACACCAGCAGAGGCTCATGGCAAATCGCCTAATCTAAACAAACTTGAAATACCTTATTTTTTCTTTAAAGAACGTTGTTTATGATTATAATCATAATTCTCGTTACTAAATCATTGTATTGATATTCGGTAATTAACTGCATTTTCTTCATGATTATAATTATAATTATTGTTATTGTTATTATTATCACAACACATGCATGAAAGCACCCACGCCACCAAATAAAAAGAAGGAAACCAAAAAAAAGAGGAGAAATTCTACAAATTTAACCGGTCCGTTTTTCCGTGAATTAAAAGAATTTGCGTGGGAGTAGGGACATCGTCTTGATCTTGTCCCAATAAAAGCGGTATATTATCACCATGTAAAAATCCAGCTTTTATGAACACTTGGACAAACGACAAGTACAATGAGTCGGCCGCACAACAAACGACACAGGAAAAATAACGGCATTAAACTTCATAACGACAAGCCAACTTGCAAACGATAATATCATAGACAAACGACGACACAAACAATACGGCACAATACCAGAGTAACCAGACCAGTAGAAAAACCGCTACAAGTAATTGAAGCCACCTAATGTATAGAAACTAGTTAGAAACTAAGTTAAAATTTGAAGCTAAAACTTAAATATAATAGTATATAAGATTTTTATATTATAGGAAATATTCTTACTCTACATTATAATATGTTAAAGTTTTATATTATAATAGTTGAAATTTAAATGTTAAAAGTTGGTTTCTAAACACTCCATGACAACGGGAAAACAACAAAAATATAGATAACAAATAAAGAAAGAAAAAAGCAGGCAGAAATAATTAACTTTCCAAAATACAATAGAAGAGATAATTTTTCTTACCAAAATAGAATAGAATAGCTGAGAAACAAACGAGAAAAACCACGGCAAACTACAAAGCAAACCAATGGAGAAAACGACAACAAAGTGAAAAGACAAGTAAAGATAAACGACAATAATTGTTAAACGATTGGAAAATTGGAAAATTATAACTGCTTTTTATTTAGAAAGCACGCTTAAGAAAACAAAGTTAAGTTGTCTATAAAAATAGTAAAATTTGTTACCATCTAAAACTTTCACATACTATAACTTTTAACTTTTAACTTTAAGCTCTAATTGATTTCTCAAACACACTCAACAAAAAGTAACAAACAAACAAAAGAGAAGAAACTGAAGATGAAGATGACACCAATGAAGAAGACCAAAACAAAGTACGATAGCGCAAACAACTACACGAGTAACAAACGACAACGAAAAAGAAAACGATAACAAAAACAAGCAGTCTACAATTTCCAATCATCAGGTTTCTGGCCCTCGGCACAGCTGATCAATTTGGGACCCAGAAAACCTCACAAGGATAGGACACATATGCGTGAAGAATGAATTTTTTTTTTTTAAAAATTTGTCCATTCAACAACAGAATTAACAGTCCCCTTGCAAGAGCCTGTGTGCTTTAAATTAGTCCTTTTTATACTAGAACTATCAATAGAAATATATCATCATGCTTTTGATCACTAGTTTCAGTATTCGACTCTGTCGTGAGCTGTAACTACGTAACATGTAGTATTATAATCATACTGTTCATCTGTTCACTACCACATACATGATCATTTTAACTTTCGTTTAAAGATAAAGACAACGTTTAGCTAAACTGTTATCTAATCTAAAATCGTAATATGTAGTCCATTTTTCACGATATTTTTGATATTTTCTAAAGTGTTTATGGGTACTATTTATAACATTTTCTTGCAGAAATCGTAGTCTATTGTGTCGTTAAAATTAAAAATACTCGCGAAAACTTTTTTTTTTTAAGGAACAATTTCTTCAAATATTATTCACAAATTTATATCTCTTTTTTAATAAACTTGATTTGTATTTTATTAATTTAAACAAAACAACTTTCAAAAACATACCTTACAAATTCTCCTTGTCATATAATCAATATATAACATATTTTTTTCTAAAACTATAAATAAAGTTTCCATACAAAATCTACAAACAAAAAATACTTAATCAAATACAAAAAAAAAAAAACTATAAATTTGAATAAAACAACTTAAATTCAAAGAATATAATGTACCCAAATTTTAGTGCTCAACAGGGTGGCCATGACAATGGCAGCAGCAACGGTGACAGCGACAATGACGGGTATGAGGATCTTGGTTGCAATGATTGAAGAAGTGAGAAATTTAGAAGAGATGAAGGAGTGAATTTGAAAAAAATTATTGGATAGAATCAAAAAAAGAATTAGGAGGTGAAAAAGAGAGAGATAAAAGAAAACTTGGAGAGAAGACAAGATCTAAGAAAAAAACTTTAAAGTTTATAAACTAAATAGAGTGTTCGAATAGAAAAATTCAAAATTTTTCATAACAAGAATGAGTGGGAAAAATCCTGCATATTATTCGAGAACATTAGACAATAGTTTCTTAAAAATCGTTGTTTAATATGATACTTTAAACAACGGTTTTTTTAAAACCGTTGTCTAAAACATGTAACATTTAATGAATTAAAATACTGCAGCGTGATTTATGACAACAGTTTTCTAAGAAATTGTTGTCTAATGAGCATTGCCTAAAAGACAATTTCTAGTAATAGTTATTCTATTCTATTGTAGATGACTTGAAAAATTCTAAACGTTATTCTCTTTTATTAAGAAGATTAATTAGGAGAAGCAAACCAATCATCTTCAAACCAACTTTTTTAATGTTCAACTGCTGTCAATTTTTCTGAAAGAAAGTGAATAAATATAGGCGTAGAAAGTAGATAAATTGTTGAGAATTTTCCATTCCAAGCTGCTTTCATTAGAGACAACAATGACGATGGGGTTGTATTGTTGCTCTCGCACGCCATGGATGTAACAAAACCAGAAAGACTTCGCCAAGGTGGGCCTTTGATAATACTCCTAGCCAAGTAAAATACAGGAACAGGATTTGTGACAGAATTTTCAGTACCAGTTAAAAGCACCGGTCATTTCATGCAATTTGATGCGGTAATTAGACTTCGTGCTTGTCTCGATAAGATCTTGAGTTTAAGTTTACCTATATGCGCCGTCCATTATATTTTTAACATATTTTATTTAATTAAAAATAAAAAAATATATTTTTATTAAAAAAATTTCAACCGAGGAATAGGCTGATTGCAATTTCAAAAGCATCTTCTTTCTAGCAAATTATCAATGATATATGATGGTTGGAAGCATCTCTGACAAAGTTTTTTTTTTTTTTTTGTCTGATTAAGGACTTGTTTCACTGGCACACTTCACTTCTGAGATTCCATCTGTGTGTTCTACTTTTCTTTTGGCCAAAATACTTGTTCTGCAAGTCCTGCCATATTTGTCATGGAATTTAAGGCGACAACAAGAATAAGAACCTTTATTAGTTTTCGCATCTACATGCTTTCGCCTAGCATATTACACTTGCATCTGCATACGTGAACTGATTCCAAATCATTAGTGGTAAAATCCAAACCACAAACTGATTTCCAAATAGGCAAATACTCTAGCTTGTCCAATTACCAAATGACATGATCTTGGAGAATAGCCTCCATAAGGGACGTATGCTCGTGAGAATATATTGACATCATTGGCGAAAAACAGGACGATTAAAAGCTAAGAAAATGCCATCTGAATACCAGAAGTGAAAGTAATCGGTAATGGAGATCGAATAAACATAAACATCAAACCATCTTTTTAGTTTGAAAGATTGAAAAATGAGAAAGAGGGAGCTATTTGAGGGAAGTTATATCTCAACTGAAGGCACAGGAAAGAGCTGTATAATCTCCAACTGCACTTATGCAGAACTAAGGGGCTAGTGTGTGATTAAGTCTGTAATATAAATACCTTCATGACTTCAGAAGAAGTGAAAACTTTTCCGTAAGAGCTGCAGATATATTAAAAGTTGAGTTTTACATAAAAATGATACAAATTTTGGATTAGAATTTGGCTCCGGTTTGTAATAAACAACCAGACATATCAATATGTCAATACCAAAGTTAAATATCACCTTGAGATTGTGCAGAATGTTGAATGAATTTTCTTTGCAAGATTAGAGCATATTGAGCCCGAAATAGCAAAGACAAAGAAAATTAAATTTATTGGAAGAGCAAATCTGGCTGTAGGTGAGAAGAAACTTAAATATAACAAAGAAAAGCAGAAGACAACAGAGTGACCCCCTATTTTTAATTTCTATGAAAGCAAATTTTATGTAGGACACAAAAAAAGAAACAGACTCAATGCAGGAAGGTTGAGGAAAGAAAACCAAATTCTCAGCCAGAGAAACGCTATCTCAGCAACTAATAATTCTAGTCAATCCAATACACAGGATAAAACCCTAAGAGGGCCAGGTCAGATTGCAGAAACTGGTTCCTTCTTCTGCGTTAACCTAAAAAGAATCTTCAACAACCCATGACTGCACAGTTGTATACAAATACACCAGCATGTTCCTTCACACCTTGAACCTTCCAATCCAAAGTGCCATCCTTCACACCTGAAGTAGGCCGCCAAGCATTAAGCACAATGCCTTCACCTTCTGGGCCTCTTTGCCCACCCACAACCAGAAGCTCCTCTCCACAAGCCTTGAAAGCCAGTCCCCAGCCGTTTGAAGAGTCAGCTCGCACTGGAAGCCTTCCCAAAACATGCCAAGTGTTATTCACCTTGTCATACTTCTTCACCATGTTTGTTAGATGCTCAACTGCATATAACTGGTTCCTCACAACCGCTACCAGAGGAGGAGCTTCAGCAGCCCTGTTGGCATGTGGACACATATTCTCTATCGTCCTCCATTTTCTTGTCTCAAGATTATACTCCTCTCCACATGTCAACGAAACAGTAGGGCTTGACATCCCACCAATCACATAGAATTTCCCATCCATGAAGAATCCTGAGCACAATCTACGCGGTGTGTTCATGGGAGGCAACATTTCCCACTCACCCGTTTCAGAGTTATATAACTCCGCCGACATCAATACATTGCCATTCTTATCACTCCCTCCAGCTACAATGGCAATTGAACCAAGGCTACCAGAGCCAAAAAGACAGCGAGGGTGGTTCATTCCCTCGCATTTAACCCAACTGTGATGTACCAAATTATACTTCCAAATAGCAAAATCCAACAATTCACGACCAAACACCAACAACTGACTGCCCACAGTCAGAGACTCTTTATCCGCGTGGTTAAAACACTCGTCACAAGGCATCTTAGGCAATGCGATCCATTTCTTTCTCACCAGATCAAACGCCTCCCAACCTCTTGGATCGCAAACCATATACACCCAATGCTCCACAACCCCCAACCGTTTCCTCAATCCATACAGACACCCACTTTTGATTAACTTATGATACTTTGTGTTAATGCACGCTAGAGAGGCGTAATCCGATCTACAAGCCCAAGCAAGGCAATTCAGCGCCACATCATCAACAAGACCAGGGAGAAGCGAATCACTTGATCCAATTCTTCGACGACCATCATTCGCCCTTCCCTTTGATCTCGCATCAGAATTAGTATATACCTCTTTTTTCTCCACCTCCTCCATCAAATAATCCTTGTTTGGTTTCTCTGTCATGTTAACAAATCTTTTAGTATACCCCTTTTACACAATCGACCAAATCTCCCAACCAAAAAATTATCTTATCTTCATAAAGATGTTCAAAAAAACAAAAGACCCCACAAATGTTGAAACAATCAGCTGCCAATAGTCAGAAAACAAATTCTGATCTTTTGCACGCAAATCAACCTCCATTTATTCATTCCTCCTATAAATTTAAGAGGACAAGACCCATGACACACTTGGGAACCCAAAACTCTCAACTATGAGAGACAGATTTTGGAATAAAAGAGCCGAAAATCAGATCATCCCAGAAGTGAGAGTACAAACAAAATTCTCCTTTGTAAGGTTTCGGAATTATTATGTCTGACGAATTACCGAGAACTTCGCACGCCTATTTCCAGCTATCCAAACAGATTTTCTGAAAAATCATATAACTCTAAAGTCAGGTACATAATCAAAAAACAGAAAACAATAAAAAAATCAATTTCCGTTTCCAAAACAAGAAGACGAAAAAGAAGAAGAATAAGAAACGAAAAGCAAATTTATTTTAAGGCAAAAAAAAAAAAGAAAAAAAGAAGAAGACAGAGTTGCCGTACGATCCGAATCGAGTGCCGGAATAAATAATCAGAAATCAATAAATGTTCGGATCTCGCAAAATAATAACAGAAAAAAAAAAAAAGAACAGAAAATAAAAACGAGAAACACTTTCGCATGCGAAGATGAACAGAGAAATAAATGTGGCGTACCAAACAGTATGGATGACGAGTTTGATCTCATCTTCTGAGTCGCCGGATAATCTTCCCGGAAATGTTCTACATCGAGCATGTCGCCGGAGCCTTCGCCGACGAGGGGGGGGGCGGGGGGGGGGGAGGGGGAGAGAGAGAGAGAGAGAGAGAGAGAGAGAGAGAGAGAGAGGGTGGGGCGAATAAATCAGAGGTGTATTTTGGAGCACAGTGAAACCGAGCAAGCCAGGGCTTGGGTTATAAAACAGGAAAACTATTTTTATATTATCACTGACGGCGCTATACTTTTAATATTTTTTTCTTTTTCCCTTATTTTTTTGTTTTCCAATGACTTTAACCCGACACTCCCCTATTTCTCACGTTATTACTTGTGATGCTTTCCATGCCGCGTTAATATCTCACAGATAGGCCTGCGACTTTTTTTTTTAATCCTACCTTTGACCTCTCACTTTTAAAACAATCCAAACTTAATGTTTAACTATTAATTTGTTTTAGTTTTGGTCCTCCTTTCAATTAAATATTGAAAAGAGGTGGAGTGTTATTTTTATCAAGATCATGTGAATATTATATATTTCATCAAGAGAGTGCTAGTAATCATTAGTATAAAGTGGATTTAAATCTTTTATTTAATTTTGATATCTTAATTAATGTCTAATCAATCATATTATGACACATAATTTAAAAATTTTGAAATAACATCTACTTAACTTTTATATTATTTTCTTTAAATGATATGTCATAATATGATTGGTTGGACACTATTCAAACACCAACAATTAAACAGAAGAATTAAGCACATGTCATGTGTATATTTTATTTTAACACTTAATAAAAGACTAAAGTTGAAACAAATTAATAAATTAAGATTAGACTTGGGACCTTTTAAACATTAAAGACAAAAATAGAAATCAAAATAGAATTGAGAATAAATTTTAGGAGCCATGTATAGGATTTTATTTCACATTATTTTGCGCGTAAAATCAAAAGCTTTGATTTCATTGACCACTATAATAATTAGTGGTAGGACAGTAATGTGAAAACAAGGTGATATTGAATATTGAATATTGAATATTACTTAGCAAACTTGCTTAGCTCTCACACAAGTTCAACAATGCAGTATTGGATGCTCACGGCAACCGCATAGGTGGGTCAGTAAAGGAGGCAGATTGCATGTCATGTTAATTCCACCTAACTAATGTCTAATTTGCATAAGCACTAGCATTATCCTCCTTTTTTATTCAGACATGGGTCTAACACTTCTTTAAAACATGAAACACGGTTTTTACACCAATCTGATATTCTCTTTTATTTTCTCTTCCTTTTTTGTTTTATTTAAGACCGGAAGAATTTAAACTCTTAACCTTGAGAATAGAGATAAAATTGTCAATTTGTTGTTAGATCACTTTTACAACTACATCTAATATAATTTTTACCAATATAGTTATTAAGTTACAATATTTGGTTAAACTCTTACATTTTGTTACAAAATCCCGGTTGGAGAAATGCATAGGACAAAAGTTTATACTTCTTTTTTCACACGATTAGTATGAATGTTATTACAAGACATACCGTGTCATAACTTGTTTAATAAAGTTGCGTGGCCGCCCCTCTTGAATTATTTTCTTTTAATATTGTATATAAAATTTTATAAAAATTATATTCCACTTCGTTTAAAATTGTACTGTGCCCCTTAAAATTATGTTCCGCTCCTCCTAAAATTTTATATTTTCTTTATTTAAATTTTTCTGATAATGTTAATATATATGTTTCGCTCATTCTAACTAATTTCTTGGTTCCCTCTTGTTTGTTTTACACGTCTAATATGGAGAAACATTTAATGTCACGCGGCTAATACATAATCCCTTTGACCAATTATAGTTCACGTGGAGATATTACTTGTTTTGTAACACAACATTTTGTAGCCGAATACCAACTAAAATAGTTTTTTTTTTTTTTTTTTTTTTTGAAAAAAGAAGGAATGGTAAAAGATACCAAAAGCCAACTATATAATTAAAAGTACATAATTTCCATTTTTATGACTTTATCCTCTCATTGTTGGTGGGAGATAGAGATTCTATTAATTCCATAGAAATATATAAACTTGACCCGTACTCCTAAGAAGGGAAGAAGTCGTGAGAAGACACAGTTCTATAGGGACAAATAATACTAATCTTTTCTGGCTTTGGAAGTTATTGCAACCATGTTAACCCGAAGTTGCACATATATGTACTTTAAACATTATTCGGGACTTCCCAGCAAAAACAAAAAGAAAATGGAACTTCTTGTAAATTTTTGTAAAAGATTAAAAAAAAAAAGAGAGATAATTTGGGACAAATCAGATTATATAATATTCTTCCAAAGGCCGGGAAATAAGTACCAATAATATAAAGTACCAAGTTGCCAAAATAACCCTCAATTAGAATATATATTACAAAACAATCCGCATCCAACCAACATCTTATATTTGTGATGAAAACAAGGAAAAAAAAAATGACGGTAGGCATAGCCCGTAGTAAATCAACACTTAAGTGCACTTTTTAATATAGAGTTTAAATTCTTCACTATAAATTTTAAAAAATAAAAGGTTAGCTGGTAAATACTAATAAATGTTAAAATACTTGATAATTTATCAAAATAATATTAGGAGGACAGTTATTAGGATTCATGTAATCAACAAAGCGGAGTGTGAAAATTATAATAGATATAGGACTTTTAGGCAATTTATGCAAAAATAATATTAGAGACAGTAAGACAAACACGAATAAAAGCATAAATTGCCTATTCCACACGCCACCAACAGGCCTTGTCTTTTGGACGACATAGCTTGATTAACGTGAATAATTTTCCAAAATAATAGTATTCCAAACCCGCAATAAACGTGAACCTTTTGATTGACGAAAGAAAATTCAGTGGTAAAAGATGTTGAAAATTATCCTTTAAAGAATGATAATAATTAGCACTACCATTAATCACTCAATATTGCATGCTTAACCACAAAAAAAAAAAAAAGAAAAAATAAAGAATAAAAAGGCAAAAAAAGCTTATTGTAATTTCGCTTTTGATGATGTGGAGCTTTTTGATCTATTAGTACTACATGATTCCTTTATAGGGGAATGTAGGAAACATTTTATTTTGAGTTTTGAGTACAACCTAGGCTAGTGCAACTTCTTAATTGGGAATTGCAAATTGTACAATATTAGTACTCCAAATCTTAACCAATTGCTTCAATGTTCTTTCTAATCTTAATCCGCACATTCAGTTTTTTTCTTCTTCCCATTTAAGACGCTGAAGAAAAAATTAAAATCTTGGATTTAATGGCATGCCTTAGATACAAAAAATATATGCACATATATTAAAAAAAGGAGGTACTAGAAATAAGCTTATCTGTCCAAAAATAAAAGTCTGTACCATGCAAAAGTATCATCCGGTATTTATTAGCTTTATATTTTGGAGTCTCCACCCTATAAATAGCTTTTAAAATTATTAACGTAGCACTAAATTTTCTCATGAATAATAAAATAAAATAAACAAGATTTTTTTTTTTTTTTTAAGAAAACACAAAAAGTATCCTATATGTTTTAACTAAATACAACATTTGTTCTTGGGCTTTTTAAAATTCAAAAAATACTCCTTATGTTTTTTCAAACCATTCAAAAACCATTGTTTCTTTTAACTTTTTTAGGTTTAATTATTTTTAAATAACCAAATCATTCTTGAAGCACAAACACAATCCACGATTTATATTGGGTTATGCTAGCTTTCAAACCCCCATCTTAGATTCACCATCAAGATGAATGAAATTTTGACCACCTTTTTGAATTTTCTTTTAAAGGATAGAAGTTTTTTTTTTTTTTTTTTTTTTTTTAACATTTGAAGAAGAAAATAAAACTTTAAAAATGATAACCTGGAAGTAAAAAAAATTTGAACACCCATTTGAATTTTTTGAATTTTTTGGGCTCCATAGCAACGTTACCAAATAATACTAAGTCTTGATTTTTTTTTAAAAGGTTTACTTTATTCTTCAAATGAAAAATATATATATTCTTCACAAAAATTCAAATGGATGTTTAAAATTTCATTCATGTTGATGATGAATCAAAGAGAGGGGTTTAGAAGCTAGTATAATCCAACACATATCATAACTTGTATTTGTACTTCAAGGACAGTTTGGTTAAAAATTAAACCACAAAAGTTAAAAAAGAAGGATGGTTTTTTGATGGTTTGAAAAACATAAAGGATGCTTTTAAAACTTTAAAAAACCCAAAAACAAATATTGTTTTCTGCTAAAACATGAGTTTTATTTTTTGTATTTTCTCTTTTTTTGCTCTAATAACCGGTTAGTATTTTTTTACTCTCAAGGACATTATCAAATAAGGATTATTCCAAAATTGCCACTCCACAATCAATTATTATTCGCTCTTCAAATAATAATAATAAGAGAACAAAAATAAAATAGAGAAAAGCTTTAACTAATATGGTATAGTCAAATGACACGACGATTTTGATCGGGCCAACCCAAACCGAGTAGTAGCACAGTCGAAGTGGCGGCGTTTAATGGAGAGTTGAGAATGTGTACAGTTTCAGCGGTGGGGTCGTACGTTTT
>CAMOHE010046434.1:0-15141 GCA_946598075.1 Artocarpus hirsutus | reverse complement strand
ATATATATTCTTCACAAAAATTCAAATGGATGTTTAAAATTTCATTCATGTTGATGATGAATCAAAGAGAGGGGTTTAGAAGCTAGTATAATCCAACACATATCATAACTTGTATTTGTACTTCAAGGACAGTTTGGTTAAAAATTAAACCACAAAAGTTAAAAAAGAAGGATGGTTTTTTGATGGTTTGAAAAACATAAAGGATGCTTTTAAAACTTTAAAAAACCCAAAAACAAATATTGTTTTCTGCTAAAACATGAGTTTTATTTTTTGTATTTTCTCTTTTTTTGCTCTAATAACCGGTTAGTATTTTTTTACTCTCAAGGACATTATCAAATAAGGATTATTCCAAAATTGCCACTCCACAATCAATTATTATTCGCTCTTCAAATAATAATAATAAGAGAACAAAAATAAAATAGAGAAAAGCTTTAACTAATATGGTATAGTCAAATGACACGACGATTTTGATCGGGCCAACCCAAACCGAGTAGTAGCACAGTCGAAGTGGCGGCGTTTAATGGAGAGTTGAGAATGTGTACAGTTTCAGCGGTGGGGTCGTACGTTTTCGATCATAGCTCATCATACATTTCCTCAGTAAAGTACAATCGCCAGTTTTAAGAATGTGGTGAAAAAATTAAAACCGGAAAAAAAAAAACGTACGATTTCGGCAGTTCCGTTTTGCACGCTGTGCATTGCCAGTCAAAAGACAAAACCGTACAACCTGTCCACCCAGAACATTAAAAAAAGGTTGGCAACAAAATTCAAAGTACCAAAAGTATCGAAGTACCTAATCTTTTTTCAGTTTGATGTTTTTCTGTTGAGGTTTCCACAGGGAAAAAAAAAAAGAAAAGAAAAGAAAATGTGAATTGGTGAGTTACTGAAAAGTTCTTTTTGCTGGTTGCAACAAATAGTAGTGTTTGTTTGTTGCAAACCCAAATGCAAATGGTTAGGTTCATATTGATATAGACCAAAAATTTTGAAAAAAATTAAGTACATGAATGTATTTGTATAGTGCCCTTTTTTTCCACCCCTCTTCAAAGTTTGCTGTGTCACCATATGAGATAATAAATACCAGAACTATTTAAGAAAATAAACGATTTGTTAGAATAGTATGTGCCCTTTTTTCCACTCTCCTTCAAAGTTAATAGTAAATACTAATAGCTAGTTTGACATTAGTTGATGTTAACTAATTTTTCGGTTAAAAACAGTATAAAACTCCCACATGCTACAATAAAAAAAAAAGTTGCTGTAATGTAAAGTTCTCATATGCTACAGTGTTTATAGTTCTAACTACTGTACAAAACACCTTATAGAACTATTTAAGAAAATAGATGATTTGTTAAAATAGTATGTGCACTATCTTTCCCACCCTTATTGAAAGTTTGTGGTATCACCATATGAGTAATTGTAAATATTAAAAGTATTTAAGAAAATAAATGAGTTGTTAACATAGTATTAGCAGATATAAGCAACATAACAGATAAATGAGACAGTAGTATAGACTTAAATAATATTATCTAGATAAAAAAACATGTATATATATGATTCGTATGTTTGCACGTAAAATTTGAACAAAGTTTTTAAGTATTTTATAAGAGAAAATGTTAGAACAAAATGGTTTAGATTGTGTTTTTAAGTTTTAACCCGTAAAATAAGCAGCGTGACTGTTTCATCCAAGCAACAATTTGGATTAATATTAAATGAGCTATAATGAAAAATAATTTCTTGGTGTCACTGCTAATGAATGCAAAAGTTCATCAACAAAGACAACAAATAAGTTGTTAGATATATTCTTTTCAAGTAAATATAAAATAAAAATAAAAGTTGGTGTGTATGGTATTACAAATTTACCCGAAGGAAACTCGTAAATGTTATACTAATAAATGTTTGCTAGCGATGTTATACTAATTATCTGTTTAGTATTAGTTGGTTCTAACCAATTTTTTCAGTTAAAAACAATGTAAAGTTCTCACATGTTACAGTAAAAATAAAAAAGTTGCTAAAACTAATGGTTCTAGCCACTATGTCAAACAGGCAATAATAATTATGCATCGGCGGTGGAATATAACTTTGAGAATTTTCAACAATTTCTTTGTCATTAGTTTTTTTTTTTTCTTGGACATGGATAAGTGAAGAAGGAAAGGAATTACAGACAATTTTGAACATTGACGCAAGCTACCTGAAAAATAGAGCACCATTATAACTTCTTTTTTCGGCCGAAAGTGCAACCAAATTAAGTCCACTTATTATTGGCATTGGACCGATTGGTTATCCTTCCTTTATTATTTTATCATTTTATTATTTTATCATTTTTTTCTCCCTCTTTTTCTTCTTTCGTTTGTTTCTTTGCCGTCCACTCCTTAAACCCATCAATTGTTTGGCTTGACTTTTATGCTTAATTTAATCATACATATTGTGGTTAGGCCATCAAGTAAATGAACTAATTTGTTTATCTTAAAGTAAAATCAAGACAAATCATAAGTTGTTTGGGTTTGAAAGAAATTCATAATAATTCCACAACAATATTGTCAAGGATCATATATTACTTCCGGAGGAGGAAAAAACTAAAAAGAAAATATAACGCTTTTTCTAACCTCTTTTATTTAATGGCTTTACGCCACTAAGTATGAAAAATCAAATAATTGTTTTTTATGCCTTTAAGAATTAAATAATGAGAAACAAGTTTTGATCCATCTTTCATTTCTGAAATTCTTAAAGGAGCATATGCATCACTTTTTCAAATCATTAAACAAATAACCGAATCTTAACAGAAAATTATTAATTTGGAATATACTAATTTATTTAAATGTAAACTGCCCAATCTAATTCCCACTCATTGTAACACATGTATAGAATAATGTATTTTATTAGGCCTTAGAACATTGATTAGCCTTTTGTTTTATTTAATTGCACATAATTAATAAGTACACGTGTTAAGATATGGTCCAACTAAATTAAGCTTTATCATTAGCAAAGTCAGCTTGTCAAGTAGCAGTACTTAATTTTCAAAAAGGAAGCAAAACAGTACCAAATCACTTTGAGAAAGCTAAAAATAATAATAAAGAAATGCTATTTGAAGCCCCAAATGCTTTTATGCTGCTTTTGATCTCCATACTTTATTTTGTAAAATTATTTTTTATACACAATGCATAAAAAGATGGAGGAGAATCTAATACTTTTCTTCAACTACAAAACAGGACCACTTCGTCTTAACCCACTTGTCAGCCTCAAAAGCTTGGAACCTTTCCTAAATATTATCAAAACGCATTGAGAATTAAAAAAAAAATACAAAATCATTTAAAAAAAAAATTAAAGCGCTGAAACAAAAAATGTGTTTTCTTTGGCAGGTAATTTCACATGGATCATTCATATGCCTCGCAGAATTTCGTGGAAATCATTTCCTGTTTAGCAATTTATAATTAAGTATGAAGATTATCAGCTACGAATCAAGATCTTTGTTTTATTTTTCTATCTTTTTGATAGTCTCTTAATTAAATTTTGACATATAAATAAATTGTTTAATTACTTTAATATTTGATTCTTATTTATATAGTTAAGTTGTTAAGTTGAATTATTGTGTCGAATAATATAATGAAAAGACAATCAAGAAGACAGAAAATCTCAATTATTCAGCTACACCTTTTAATGTACGTATTAAATATCATAAGACATAAATAGGAATCTATAGGTGTCATTTTTTGGCTTTTTTTTTTTTTCATTTATTGCACGCCATATTTTCGATGAAAATTAATCATTGAGTAGAAATTAAGGGTTCGTTTGTTTCAGGGGTTCGATTTGTGCTAGTTTGGACTTTTGGGCCTGAGATAAAAAGATTTGAAAAATACGGTTTAAACTGAAATCCAAATTAACGTTTAGATGTGCAATTGATTTTAAGTTTAAAAATAGAATAAAATCTAAAATTGTGTTTAAATATGAATTTGAAAAATACATTTGAACTAAAATGTCAAAAAAATGAGTCTGCCGAGTTCGAATCTTTTAAAATCAAAGGTGGGCTAATTTTGAGTTTTGGCCATTTTGAGTTTAAGTTTTGTTTCAAAATTGTCCAACCAAACACCTTTTCAATTTAAAATTTGAGTTTAAACTCAGTAAACCCCCAAACAAACAGGCCTTAAGGATTCTAATCATTGTTGGAAACGAAGAACTGAAATGCTAAAATTGACCTGGGATAGAAAATGACAATTTAAACAAGCAGCTTTGGAATGAAGAATAGAATAAGAATAACAATAATAATAATAATATATAAGCTTTGGGTTCTGAACCTAAGCTAGCCAGGTTGGAAAAACTTGGACGGATTACCGAATCAAATTTGAGGCAGAGAGAGAGGCTCTAATTGTGCTGAAATACAAAACTTTCCCAATACTTCAATGCCTTGTCCTTTAGTAATGTCTAAAAACCAGAAAGTGCGTTCAATACTTATTGTTTCTCAGCTCCTAATCGAACCAAATTATATGCCTACTCATATTTATGTATTTCAATTATTATTTTTTTAAAAAAATAATTTTGATCAATTTTAAAAGATTTTAAAATATACACAACTGACGGAAATTTTGAAAAAATCCCTATAATATTGCTCTTAGACTGGAGAAACTGGCAATCAAGGATGAACATGCAAAATTTTGCAAGAAAGGTGCATCGTGCTTTTTTTGTTTTTTATTTTTTATTTTTTATTTTAAAGAAGGGATCAGCTTGATTATTAAAGAGAGAGAGAGAGAGAGGTAAACATGGTATCATATGAGTGAGTGCGTGTGTCGGAACATTCAAGTGGTTGTCGCATACATAGGGTCTGATAGCTGCGTGGGCGCCACAAAGGCCCAAGCCCCCAGTCATCTTTTGCCACCCGATACCCAATGTCAAAATGTGGGTCCCTATTTTTCGCCTGTAATGCCCTACTACCAATATTTTATTTTTTTAACTGTCTTTTTTGCAAATTATGTCATTATTATTTTATTATTTTTAAGTGACAGAAACCTCCATTTTTAAATTAGTTTTTCTTTATTTATTGGCAGACGAGCAGTATTCACATCTCTTTTTGTTGTGGGCGTTGCAAAGAAAGGATAAACCACATGGCTTTGGTTACATACTTTTTATTAGAAAACGCACTAAAGATTCTACCCTCTTTCTTTTCTTTTCTTTTCTTTTTTTTTGTTTTGAGGGGTTCCTTCCGAAATTAAAAAAAAAAAGAAAAAAATTGCCTTGTCATCTGAAAATCTGTAGCTACAAAGAAACGGAGAAGAAGAAAAACTAAATACTTAAGAAAAGAAACAAATGTAGAAACAGATTTGGGTATTCATGCCGTGTACTCAAGTAAAAATGACCTTTAATTAGTAAAAGATGCAACAATTATCTTTGGTTAGAGAGAGAGAGAGAGAGAGAGTAATCTTTGTTCTAATTAAAGTGTTTTTTCAATTTAAGACCATCACGTGGGTAGATTCCGTATGATTGACCTACTACAATAGCACCAAGGCCACTCTTCAAATGCAACCTTTTTTCTTTGAGGATACACAAATGTCGCCGTCGTCCAAAATGTGTTGGATGTTTATGTGTTTTGTTTTTCAAATTCAATTGGCCTTGGGATTTAGTCCACATCAATGTCTGCCTTCACCTACTAATGACACAAAAGGAATATTGCAAGGACAACCAACCCCCTCATTTATAATTAGCAATAACAAAGCGGTGTTATATGCAATTATGCTTTAAATGGCGGAATACAGTGCAATTAAAGCTAAGATGGGGGGTATCAATGAGTCAATACTAAATAGTCTCAAAATCCCATTGCCATCCCTCACCAAAAATAGGCTAGTGTTTTTGTCATTTTGCTTTGTCGTCGTCGTCGTCATCATCTCTGTAACCAAATGGGCATGTTGGTCTGCTTGAGAAAGATGGTGACGAGTTTGTTGAATTCAAGCCTCTTCAATTGCTTGCAAGGCAGAAAAAGTTAGGAAAACGGTAAAAATCTTCGGTAAAACTTCCCCCAAGTTATAAATGCAAAACGAACGCCCCTCTCTCCTAACTTTGTCCACAAGGGGTATGGATCGCTTGAGAAATTGATATTGTGATATGTTTGAGACCAAAAATATAAATAAATAAATAACACCAGCAAATTAGAGAAAAATTAAAAGGAGAACAACAACTTATTAGAAGTAAAGAATCATGGACTTGGCATTCATCATATTGAGTTTGCTCCAAGATGAAAGTTAACAGGAAGCTGAAAACTTAAAAGAGGAGGTGAATTCAGAATGCCAATAGATCAAGCTGCACAATACTTAAAGAAACACATGGAAGAAGATAGAAACAAACAAATGCCACAAGCAAAAGTAAGAAAAATGATTGTATTTCTCATTCATGTATTGTACTCAGGAGCCACATTAAAATATGTTACAAGGGCCGATACAATAAACGTTTTCTCATCAAATTATAGGGAAGAAAAACTCAAGACACAAGAAACACTAAGAAAGTTTGAAAACCAATAAAACAAAAAAAATCCAAGACACATCAATTGGGGTATCACTGCTCAGCAACGTGGGCCAGCTAATCCAGGGAAGTTTCCAAGACCACTATTTCAACGTCACCCCTTCCCTTGCAAGACCAGAATCTAAATCCCAGAAGGAAAGAAGAAGAAAAAATTATGGTTAAAAAAAAAAAGAGATTGAACTGTACAAAACGAATCCAACCTAAACAATTTAGTCAGTATGGGTTGTGCCACTATCATCATCTTCTTTGCTGTCATTAGTTTCTTCTTGCAATCTCTTTCGTTTGCACCAACAAAAATACTGAGGGATTGGTCCAATATCTCCAACAACCCAACTATGCTCTGCAACAGCATCTAACGTCAGCCTCTCTGCTGGGTCTGCAGAAGAGAATGACACAATTTTACATCAAAGATTGTTCTTCTCAAGTTGCAAATATCATGGCAGTAGTAAGTTTACTAACCTTTGCAAAGAAGTCCTTCAAGCAAATTCTTCAATTGTGGGTTCATATCATCCGGAAGAACTAAAGAGTTATTAACGATCTGGAGAAGGAAACATAAACTTTATCGACAGATATTGGCAGGAAACAAAGCGCTATGCATGCAGATGGTCAGCAGCCGCATCCACATAGATGAGCAGTTTCAGTACCTTATCATATGTATCCTGCAATGTCTCTCCCAGGAATGGAATTTGTCCCAGTATCATACAGTACAAGGTAACACCCACAGCCCAAGTGTCCGCCGCTTTGCCTCTATATGTCACACCTGTTGATAATACAAGAAACATCCATACACATAAATTGACATCGCTGCTGCTAAGAAATCAAAAATAAGATCATAAATCTGATATTGGCTCAAATCTGATAATAGTATTCTCTATAGTTTTCCTTGTTTTGTTTTCACTTTTTCCCTTGTTCTTTTCTTTTCTGTCTCTCTTTGGAGGACCGCTTGTCTCCTTTGCCTTGTAATTGATGTTTTATCAATGAAAGATTGTTTATTATTAAAAAAAAAAAAAAAAAAAAAGGTATTCAATTTCCATCTAAAATTAGTACGAGTCCAACATCTAAAAAAGGTCTTATATGTACCGTAAGTATTAGCTTTGATCTTAAATCTGAATCTAAAATATATTTAAATGTAAATGCAGGCTGCATGGCCAGATGAATGAAAATTTGTTCAAATTTTCTTTCCCACAAATTTGAACTCTAGCTGACAATAGCAAATATGAAAGACCGACAGCCTTACTAAAAGTAAATCCTGACCTAGACAACATTCTGGTGCAGTGAAAACAGGAGTCCCAGGAGATCTCCGGAGTTCATCATTTTCATCCTGAAAACAAGAAAAATAGCATTGTATCTTAAGAGAGTATATGACATATATACGAGGCAACATCGTTCAGCAAAATAAAACACAAAATCTCAACATCAGAGCCAAAAATTTTACCATGAAAACCTGGCTAACACTGAAATCTCCGATCTTCACTGTACCATTGCCGGTAACCAACAAATTATCAGGTTTGATATCCCCGTGAATTATATTCTGCAATCAAGGAAAAGCAAAGGCAAAGCATTAATTGCAAACTGCTAGTTGGATGTTAAAGTTATAACTGAATTCGTAGGGAGGCGCATGCACACACACACACACACAGCACTTTATGTAGTGCAATTCCCTGGATATGCCAATAAGAATCAGCAATATCAAGACAATAGCACAACCAAACTTTCAAGTTCATACATGAGCATGAAGGTACATAAGCCCTGAAACTATATCCCGCAGGTACTTTCTAGCGGTATTTTCTCCTAAGCCACCAGGGGGACCAGAACCCTCACAAACCCATTTGCCTTCAACATACTCGAGAACTGGGAAAAAAAACCAGCAAAAGCAAAGTTAACCAAAGATCACTCTCAACCAAAAGGTTCAGCCTTAAAAATGATGATTTCATGGTCAAGAAGATAACCCAAAGAGGTATGAGCATTAGAGAAGAAAGTGGTGATACAAACCCATGTAAAAGCGGTCTGTGTCTGGATCATTAATCACCTCAATGAGATTGACAATATTAGGATGATCCAGCATCTTCATAATTTGGACCTGTAAAGGGTAGCATAGTTCATCATCCAACATACTAAACAAATTTCAAAGACAATCTAATCCGCCAAAAATAGAAAGACAGGGAAAGGAAAAACTACAACAAGCACGGGGCTCTTGTGAACGCCCCATCAAGCAATTGCCATGCAACATTAATAAAATTAGTGACGCTACACACAAACACAAAGCAAGAAGCTTATGTGGTCCAGCATATGAAAAACAGAAAATAAATTTATGTTGCAGGTGAAAACTCTGAGAAACAAGGAATACAAATCAAAGCATACTACTGCTACAGTTCAAAAACATAAATGATATTGACATCGAACAAAAAGGGGCAAATACATTAGCCCAAATAGCAGAAAAGATATTCCACTAGCAACTACCGAAATCTTTGCCTTCCTAACTATGAAAGAGCATAAAGCAAATAATTTTTTTTTTTTTTTACCTCACGAAGAACATCAGTCATAGCTGTCTCAAAAGGTGCAACCCGCTGTTTCAACAAATGAGACTTATGAAAGGCCTGCAAACAAGAGGAAACAATTAAAAGAAAAAAAAATCAACTCACATAATAAAAATGTAACTCCTCCACTTCAAAAAAAGTCTTAATCTATTGGGGCAGTGCCAAAAAATTTGCTAATAAACGGGAGAACATTGTCCTGCATCCTTTTCTTAGCAGAAAACATGACTCCAAAGAACCAAATTTCACTCTTTTGTTTTGACTAAATATAAAGTTGGCATACCAGGGGGAAAATAATACCTTGATTGCATAATGCTTACCGTCTACGCTGCTTCGATAAAGAACCTGGGGAACGTGAAACACAGAAAAATGTTCAAGAACCAACTCATCAAGAAGGAAACAAAATAACGTCATTACCTATATTCTCTATGCTTACCACTTTCCCATAGCTACCGGAACCAATCTTGTACTCGCGGACATATTCATTGATCATCTTGTTACCACTTTCATCCTAAAGACAAATTCAAAACCAAAGTTTATCATTCAAAAGTAATTCCTAAGAGGACCAACCCAAAGACGAAATTAATAAGCATCATTCTGTTTAAGTATACTTGACGCTTTGTCCGTGAAATTAATAATAATCACAAACAATATGAAGATGGCTATTGTCCTTAAACAGAATCCAAAAGCCAAGCACAACAAAATCCAAAATATCAGCATGATTCAGAAACCTTCCTTCACTAGCCTACAGAAAAACGTTAACTATACCTCTGAACAGACAAGTTTATGAGTTTCCTTGACAGGGAACTGCCTGCAAATCAATCCGTTCTCTAGCCTGAAGCGCAGAATCTCTTCAGAATGTTTGGCCTGGCTTTGCGCCTCACTCTCATCACAATGACCCATGCTTTGTGCATCATCATTCTCATCACAATTACCAGTGCTGGTAACATCTTCGTTATATGAACAATCATCCTCATATTCCATATCTCCATCCAATAATGGCTCTTGGGAAAGACAATTATTGAAGCCAGGAGCCGGCCTGACCAGCGGTTCACGCTTTCTGGTGAACCCAAAACAACTACAGCAACCCATCAATTTTGCGAAGGAACAACTCTTACTTAACATTAGAAACTCGGTCTTTGTATCACAAATTACAGCGAATTCAACTCCCAGCTACTAAAATAGTAAATTACAAAACCTGTAAAACAGCAGCCCAAAATGAAACAAAAATCCCATCCCCATTAATGAAACAAGTTATTCTGAAGCAACCAACGTTCAAAAAGTACATACGGAAAACTCAAGACAATTGGGTCTCAGAGAGTTTAATTGAATACAAACCCAAAAATTATAATAACATTCAGTGTTAAAAAAATGGGCAAAGAAAAAAAAAAAACCTGATTTTTAACGGAGTGAGAATCAGAAGAGGGCGAGAGAGACGCCCAAATCAACTATGCTATTCTGGTGGATGCCATTCAGGTAAATGATAGAAACAACTCGTGTGATTATCATCATCAAAGCCATTGCTATTCAACAGCATCGCGATTTCTCCAAATTAAATATATAAACCAACAACGAAGGAGAAAATCCAAAATTCTCCAACCAACAATACGTTGACCTTGTCCTGTCACGGGAAACAATTTTAAAAACAAAAACGCAGCGTTAAAAAAAATAAAAAATAAAAAATGTACCAAATGGTGATATAATTAAAGCAAAAAATGTCGAATTTGTTAAAAATACATATTTGAATTTCGTAAAAAGGACAAGTCTTGGTTATAAATTTATATGACTTCCAGACGCCATCAAGCACGAATGAAAGCGACACGAATTAAAAAAAAAAAACAAAAGATTCATCAAGGCCGTAACTTACATGCGGAGGAGACAAAGGCGACGTGTTGTTGATGAATAATTTTTCGAATTTTCAAAAATCCTAGCTTTTCACCAACAACACAACAAGAAATAAATTGGGAACACCAAAAACCCTAACTCCAATCAAGGATCAAGGAGGAGGAAAAAAAAAACCTAAATTGAATGGGAAGATGGAATCGGGAGTCCGTCGTGGTGGTGACTGGTGGGTGCGAGGGATTTTGAGAACTTCGTTGAACGGAGGGGGTGAAATCAGTAACTGGTAGAATATGGGGGGCCAAAAATAGCAAAACGATAAATTGCTTAGGAAACGCGTCCGAAGAAGATGCTCGCAGTGAGCTCTACTGACCTCGGACCTGTGAGGAAAGGATTGAAGGTGCAATTTTGGGAGGTGGACGTAGAAAAGAAACGGCACCTTCCCTTTTCTTCCCTTAAAAAAAAAATTAATAATTAAATAAATAACTTTATTTTTTGCGTTTCATGTTTTATTTTGGACTATTCCGTGAAATTTCCACCTGTCGTGTATATTTTTAAGAGTTAAATCCATCATAGCCCATGAATTTTTTTCTCCTTTTAAAATTAGTCACGTGCTCAAAAATATTTTAACTTAATATTTAAATTTCTTCTTTATCTCAAACTTAGCCCTTCAGTTACATTCGGTTAAATTTTAGATGAAAAAAGAATTATTTTCATAAATCTCTTATGTATGTAGCATATTTTACTTTGCCCCTAATTTTTTAAATAACCTAAAACACCCCTAATTATAAAAAAACAGTCACTTTGCCTTGTCTGTCTAATTCCGTGTATATTAACAATGGAATTAATGACATAGTATGTAGTTAAAATATTAAAAAATATATTAAAATCATGATTAAATATATAAAAATAATTATTTTATTTTAATTATAATTATAATTTTTCTTATTTTCCCTTCCTCCTTTCTGATGATCTCTCTCCTTGTTCTTTTTCATCTTCTTTCGCTATCTTTGTTCTCTCCCTCAATCTGGCTAGTGACAGGATGGCGTAGAGTGATCGTGTTGGTTGGGGATGCACGAGGGTGGGGCGGCTATAGTGGGTTGATGGGGGTGAACGGGGGTAGGCGATGAAGGGTGGGTTGGTGGTAGCGCGGTGGGAGTGATGAGGGTGTGGTAGTGGGCAAATAAGGGTTTCAATTTATTTATTTGAGTTCTATTATGCTTTGTTAATTAATCATAAAAGTGGTTTTTACTTGGTGCAAATTTGTGTTTTTAGTTTCTTAGTTTGATTTATATGTGATTCCTATTGTCTATGAGTTGTTGATGCAAAAAATCAATTGCTAAGTTTTTTAAATTGTTCCACCTTGAAGTTAAATGGCATTGATATTTGGGTTTGAAGATGGGCTTGCTACCATTGTCGAAAAAATCTAATAAGTGACTTAAATTTTTTAGTGAAGAACATAAAACCTGTGTACTATAGAGAGAGAAAGTAAGAGAAAGAGTGAGAGATGAGGATGGGAGAGTGCAAAAAATTAGAAAAGAAAAATAAAATAAATTTTTATTGTTTAATTATTTTTGTATATATTTAATTATAATTCTAATATAATTTTTTAAACTTTCAAAAAATATATAATTTTTGTAATATTTAATTAATATAGATGGAATTGAACAAAGAGGAAAAGTGACCAGTTTTTTACAATTCGGGAGTGCTTTAGGCAATTTTAAAAGATCGAGGGCCAAAGTGAAATAGGGTACATAAGTTAGGGGGATTTATGCAAATAATCTTAACTTTTCTATTTAAAATTTAATCGAGAGACTAAATTTGAGACAAAAAAAAGTTTAAGGGTTAACTTAAAAACACTTTTGAGCACAGGGACTAGAGCGTCCAAAGACTTTTGATGAATTTAACTCTTCTTCAAATTGTTAAATTTGATCAAATTTATTTTTATTAATAAATTTATTAGTTAAAGAATAAGGCTTTGTTTAAAAAGCAAGTTGAAACTTTAAGTTAAAACATGTTACAGTGTAAAGCTCTCATATGTTATAGTAGTTTATTACAGTGTGAAGCTCTCACATGCTACAGTGTTTAAATTCTAACTTACTTTTTAAACTAAGTGTAAATACTACATATGAGGATCATTTTTTATTCTATTGTCAGAATTTGAAATGGAATGAGGGTTAATATATAATTGTGCCTCCTAGTTAACTCTTTCTCAATTTCTCCCTCTGTTTTTAGAAACTATAAAGGTATATTTAATATTTTAAAAACTTATTTCAATTTCATCCCTATAAATAAAAAAATTGGGCAAAACAACATAACTACCCTTAAATAGTTTTACACATTATTTTATATATTAAAAAATTAAATAATCTTAAAACAAAACATTAAATCTCAAAAAAGATCTCAAGACTTTTTAAAATTTAAAATATTTTTTAATAAAGATATTTTTATCTTATCTCTATGTTTTTCAGTCGAAAAAGTCTGTAAGGGATGAAATTAAAATTAAATTTTAAAATTCAAAAGAAACCTTTGAAGTTTCCAAAAATAAAAGGACAATTTAAAAATAATAAAAACTAAAAAATATAGTTATGTATTTAACCTATAGAATGAAATTGGCAACTTTCCTTTTTTTTTGTTTTTGGGAAAGTGGTAACTTTCCTTTTCAAACCAAACAAATACGCAAAAATAAAAAATAAAAAAGGAGGAAAAGAAAAAAAAATGGTAACTTGCTCTTGAAATCAATAGATAAAAGGAAAAAGGAAAGATGGAATTACTTGGGAAGGGAGGGTGGGTGGGGATTGTCAACGCCTTTTTTCGCGATCATCCATTTCCGGGTTGCGTTACAAGGGAAATTTGCCCTAAAAAATAGTCAATGCTTCTTTCAACTTCAAATCGATAAATTTCAATCGACAACTATGCATGAATGATTGCGTCATTTATAATTCTTGTATTCTTTAAAGAAATTGTAATTTTATATACTTTGGTTGTATGTACGATGGAATATTTTTAGAGATGGAATTATAATTCAACAAGTACATATATTTGATCATTTTTCTATTATATTTTCCCTAAACAATGGCTCTTTTTATTAAACCACAAATAAAATATTCATTTTTAATAAAACATAGACGCATTTTTAATTGGACGATGATTTTTTGTTTCTTTCTTTCTTTTCTCTCTTTTTACCCTTTTTATGTCATATTTTCCTTAATTCTAAGTCCAACAAGTTTATTTATCTCTCCACGAGAAGTTTGAGTTCAAAATAAGATACCAAAATAATATCCTATATGATATAGAGTAGTAATGAATTATTAGATGTTTAGGTTATGTTCAAAATTTTTGAATTGAAAATTATAGCATATGAGAGTTTTATGAAAGCTTTACATAATTAGGATGTTTAGAATAGTAGTTCAAATCATTATTTGAATTGTGAAGAGTGTAAAACTTTTACAGTAAAAAATATAGTATAAAGCTTTTATTTACTATAGTTCTCAAATCTAAATTAAAGGTTTAAACTACTCTCCCAAACAGCTTATATAGCTTATTTTTTTTCTGATCATTGTAATATGTGAGAGTTTTATACTGTAACAACTAAATTTTTAATGAGCACTGATTTTGCCAAACATCTTTTAAAAATCATGTTGTACCAATAAGGTATTTAATATGGTGTAATAGAAATGCTATCTATAGTGTATGTTGGGGCCACTATTCAAACCACATTTAATATTAATATTTTTTTTTCACAAAATTAAATTGCTACTCTCCATCTATTCAAACTACTTTTATAGGGTGTTCGACATAGTGGTAGTAACCATTGGTTAGAACTATTTTTACTGTAAGATGTGAGAGCTTTATGCGATGACAATTTTTTTCTTTTTACTGTAGTATGTGAAAATTTTATACTGCTTATAATTAAGATAATGTCTAAACTACTTTAACCAAACATCCTATTAATATTAATTGTTTTCTCACAAAATTGAATTGCCACGATTGGAATTGGAGTTTTTAAACGCCTGATAAAACTTTACCTTCATGTTTGCCTTCTTGGGTTTGGTGGTGTACAAAAATAATAATCACAATTAAAACTAACGAAAACAAGTATTTTGCGAGTTACATGGCCCGTACAATCAAAGGGATGGCTTACAAAAAAAAGGAAAAGAAAAAGTAGAATTTAACCCCAAGGATAAAAAGCATCCCATTGCTGAAACTTCTGAATGAACGTCCTTTTTGTCGGACAGTAAAAGCTTTTCTTTTGTCCATCCCAGAGCTGAGA
>CAMOHE010046433.1:0-11232 GCA_946598075.1 Artocarpus hirsutus | reverse complement strand
TGAGTGAACCATTTCACGAGTGAAACACGTAAGGGAGTGTGGTAAGGTCCTTTGCATTGTTTCTTACTTTATTTTGCAGAAAAAAAATGTCAAACAACAGCAAGAACACTATTGAGGGTACCTCTGGTGCAATAGATCCAAAAATCCTCATGGAAGCGATGATAGGGGAAATGAGGTGATTGTTGAGAGGAGAGTTAAAACAGCTTTATGAGAGGATAGACAGGATAGAAAATGCACATGTGGAACAACCACAACATGTTCCTCATGCACGTAGGTGGGAAAGGGTTCTGGTTAGAGGAGAGGTTAATGACTACTATGGGGAAGAGTTTGATGAAGGAGAAGATTCAGCGGGTAGTCACCGGAGATTTGGACAGGATAGAAGAGTTAGGAACTGGGAAAATGATAGTTTGAGAGGCATAAAATTGAAGATACCATTATTTCAAGGCAAATCAAATCCTAAAGTGTACCTAGAATGGGCTGAAAAAAATTCACAATCAGCCAATGAGAGAAAAGCAGAGAGAAAAACAAACTTCTATGCTAGAGGCGGTGAGATTAAAAGGGCTTTGTTTTCAAATCAGCCAATGATTGTACTTTTGTACAAAGAGGCATTTTTAAACAGTAACAAAATTGACCCTACATTGCCTAGTTTTGTTGTTTCTCTATTGCAGGAATTTGACGATGTATTTCCTGATGAGGTGCTTGCTAGTTTGCCACCAACTCGGAGAATAGAACATCAGATTGATTTTGTACCTGGCGCTTCCATTCCAAACCTACCAACTTATAGAAGCAACCCCGAGGAGACAAAGGAGCTTCAAAGGCAGGTCAGTGATTTGATGACAAAGGGGTACGTGAGAGAAAGTATGAGCCCGTGTGCTGTTCCAGTTTTACTCGTGCCTAAGAAGGATGGGACATGGAGGATGTGCATAGATTGCAGAGCCGTTAACAATATCTTGGTAAAATATCGCCATCCTATTCCTCGTTTAGATGATATGTTGGAAGAATTGCATGGTGCTTCTGTGTTCTCAAAAATTGATTTGAAAAGTGGATACCATCAAATACGCATGAAAGAGGGTGATGAATAGAAAACTGCCTTTAAGACAAAATAAGGTCTGTATGAGTGGTTAGTAATGTCATTTGGTTTAACTAATGCTCCAAGTACATTTATACGTTTAATGAATCATGTATTACGTGCATTTATTGGCAAGTTTGTTGTTGTGTATTTTGATTATATATTCATTTATAGTAAAGATGTGGACCAATATGCAGCGCATTTAAAATCTGTTTTGGATATGCTTAGAAAGGAGAAATTGTATGCTAACCTCAAGAAGGGTACCTTTTGCACAAATAAGCTTGTGTTTCTTGGTTTTGTTGTTAGTGCTCAAGGTATACAGGTTGATGAAGAAAATGTGCGAGCCGTCCAGGAGTGGCAGAGTCCAACAAGTGTGGGAAACGTATGAAGTTTTCATGGACTTGCTAGTTTCTACCGACGGTTTGTGAAAGATTTCAGTACAATAGCTGCACCACTGACTGAAGTGATCAAGAAGAACGTTGGGTTTAGATGGGGAAAAGAGCAAGAAAGGGCATTTTAGTTAATCAAGGAGAAGTTGACTAATGCTCCATTGTTATCTTTACCTAATTTTTCCAAAACTTTTGAGATTGAATGTGATGCTTTAGGTGTTGGAATTGGCGCCGTTTTAATGCAGGAAGGGAGACCAATAGCATATTTCAGTGAGAAACTGAACGGGGCAACTCTTAATTACTCAACTTATGATAAGGAGTTGTATGCATTGGTATGAGCACTAGAGACGTGGCAGCACTACCTATGGCCTAAGGAGTTCGTGATTCACACCGATCATGAATCCCTGAAACACTTGAAGGGCCAACACAAGCTGAACAAGAGGCATGCTCATTGGGTAGAGTTTATAGAGACGCTTCCGTATGTCATTTGCTACAAGCAAGGTAAAGAAAACATCATTGCCGATGCGCTTTCTCGCAGGTATGCCTTAATCTCAACTCTTAATTCTAAACTATTAGGTTTTGAACATATTAAAGAGTTATATGCTGATGACCGTGACTTTAGCACTGAGTATCAAGCTTGTGAGAAATTTGCTAGTGGTAAGTACTTTAGGCATGAGGGATACTTGATTTGGGAGAATAAATTGTGTGTCTAATTGTTCATTAAGAGATTTGCTAGTGAGAGAATCCCATGGGGGAGGATTGATGGGACATTTTAGAGTGAAGAAAACTTTAGCGGTGTTGCAGGAACATTTCTATTGGCCACATATGAAACGAGATGTTGAGAGGCTTTGTGGTAGATGTGTAACTTGTAGGCAGGCTAAATCAAGAGTGCAGCCCCACGGTTTGTACACCCCTTTACCAATACCTAGTGAACCATGGGCTGATATTTTGATGGATTTTGTGTTAGGTTTTCCTAGGTCTAAACGGGGAAAAGACTCGATATTTGTGGTTGCGGATGGGTTTTCCAAGATGGCACATTTTATTCCATGCCACAAGACAGATGATGCTTCCAATGTTGCTGATTTGTTCTTTAGGGAAATTGTGAGACTTCATGGTATGCCTAGGACAATTGTTTCTGATAGGGATGCAAAGTTCTTTAGCTACTTTTGGAAGATTTTGTGGGCTAAGTTAGGGACTAAGCTATTGTTTTCGACTACTTGTCACCGTCAAACCGATGGTCGAACAGAAGTTGTGAATAGAACCTTGTCAACTTTGTTGCGGGCTATCATTTAAAAGAACATCAATACTTGGGAGGAGTGTTTACCACATGTTGAGTTTGCTTATAATCGATCTGCTCATTCTGCTACTCAATTTTCACCGTTTGAAATTGTTTATGGTTTTAATCCTTTAACTCCTTTGGATTTAATGCCATTATCTTTGTCTGAGCGTATGAATTTAGATAGAAAAAGAAAAGCTGACCTTGTTAAGCAGATACACAAGAAGGCAAGACTCAACATCGAGCGAAGGACTAAACAATATGCTCAACAAGCCAACAAAGGGCGTCACAAGCTCGTCTTCAAGCTCGACGATTGGGTATGGTTTCACTTACGCAAGGAACGATTTCTAGAATAAAGGAAGTCCGAGCTGTTGCCTAGAGGGGACGGTCCTTTTCAAATTCTTGAAAGGATCAATGATAATGCATACAAGCTAGACTTGCCAGGTGAGTATGGTGTAAGCGCCACCTTTAATGTTTCTGATCTAAGTCCTTTTGATGCAGGCGACGATTTGAGGACAAATCCCTCTTAAGAGGAGAGGAATGATGAGGGCATCGGTAGCACAAGGGATGAGACATATTTAGATCCAATTCAAGTTTCCATTTGTCCAATTACGAGAGCTCATGTGAAGAAGTTCAAAGAAATGCTTATTGGGCTGATTCAAGCATCTTGGGCTCAAGCTATCGCATGGAGGCCTATTGAGGGAATTGCATGTGACAACCAAACCAACAAATACATGATTCAAGTTCTAGAAGGGACCAAATAATCCTATGGCTGCAAATAATCTTGCAACTTTTCATTTCAGTTACTTTCCCAATTTGAGGTGACAAGTGGCGTGAAGAATCAACTAATTGCCTAATTATTGTCTAGTTTCTTTTTCTTTTACAAAACATGCATTTACTTTTATATTATTATAAGCCTTTTAGGAAACTTACTTTATTTGCTTTAGATTGAGCATCTTTTTGGCTAGTAATTGATTTGCCCGAAATTCCATGGGCAATTAGGAGCTCAAAATTTGCAAAGGGGAACCACTATATATTGTAACAAATTTCATTCAATGGTAATAAGTTTTTACACACAATTTGAGGTTTAATTCTCTTCGGTTCCTAAACAAACTATTCGAACTTACCAGAAGATTCCATGGCATTCAAAGACTTATCAATCAGTCCGTCCATAACTGATTGTGGCGTTCTCACATACCAAGGTTTGTGCTTCTTGTTAGGCATCGGGTCGCGGTTCCATTTCAAATCCGATTAGGCGTTTTGATCTTGGGGGCCTATTCTGGTTAGGGTCTTCTTGGCATGGTTCGTATCAAAAATGCCACTTTCTCAAGCCAAAACTTGCACTTTTTCAACTTGGCATGCAGCTGTTTCTCCTTTAAAATATTCAAAATTATTTTTAAATGCTTAGCTTGTTCCTCTATCGAGCGAGAGTAGATAAGGATAACATGAATAAAAAAGATAACAAAATTGTTTAAGTAATCCATAAAAACTCTATTCATCAATTAACCCAAATGGCATGACTAAAAATTCATAGTGCCCATATCTAGTTCTAAAAGCAGTCTTTGGTGCATCTTCTTCCTTGATTCTCAACTGATGATACCTTAACTGAAGATCAATCTTAGAAAACACTATTGCACCTTGTAACTACTCAAATAGATCATCTATCCTTGGTAAGGGATACTTATTCTTCATAGTAACCTTATTCAGCTCACGATAATCAATACATAATCTCATTAATCCATCCTTCTTCTTTACAAACAACACCGGTGCACCCTACAAGGAAAAACTTGGATGAATAAATCCCTTGTCCTGCAACTCTTGTAATTGCACTTTTAACTCTTTCAATTCTGCAAGTGCCATCCTAGAAGGTGTCTTTAAAATAGGAGCTATACTGGGCATCAACCTAATTTCAAAGTCAAGTTCTCTTCTTGGAGAAAATCCAGGTAAATCATTAGGAAAAACTTCTAAGAATGCACTCGCCACTGGAACATCTTAAACTCTTAGTTTCTGTTCTACTTGAGTATCAACTGCATTAGCCAAGTATTCAATACATCCACTATTTAACAATCTCCAAGCCTTCAAAGCCGATATAATAGGAGTCCCCAACCCACTAGCCTTACCCATAAAAGAAAATTCTCTCTCCTCTAGAGGTCTAAATATCACCACTTTCTTTCCATAGTCGATAAATGCGTTGTACTTTGTCAACCAATCCATACCAAGAATAACTTCATAATCCAACATATTCAATATCACGAAGGCAACAAACAATTCTCTTCCATCAATTATCACTAGACATGCTCGCAACATCTCATTTGACTACAAAATATATCCAAGTGGCAAGGTCATACAATATGGAATTCTAAGTTGGTACACTAGTTTACCCATTTTTCTCACATATCCCATAGATACAAATGAGTGAAACATAATGGGACAACTCATCAAACTTCCTAAGATACTCCGCAACTGTTGAAGTACCCCGTTTTACATTAGCAAATTCCCTTCTCTTGTCATATCTCATGCCAAAAGTCATAAACTTATCCCCAAATAACTGTTTAAAATATTCCCAATTCATAGTTGCAATATTGTTCATTCCCGCTATATTATCCCACCAATAACTAGCATCCTCCCTCAATATAACGAGAGCACAATACACTTTCTCACATTGCTAACTCTAGCACTGTCAAATAACCGTTCTATGGTATGTATCCAATTCGCTGCAATTTTAGGGTCCATACCACCCTTAAATACTAGTGGTTTATACTTCAAGAATCATTCACTGACAACATCTATAACTTCATTTCTAGCTAGTGGTGGTGGTGGTGGCGACGGCGGTGATGGAGGTGGAGGTGGAGGTGGAAGAGCTCTCTTAGCTTGTTGCTTGACTTGTTGTTCCAATTATCTCTCCATTAAATCTACAAGGCTATTAAGATGGATATCTCTATCATCTCGCTCTCTAGAAGTACTTCTTTCTGTGGTAGTACCACCCCGACGTGTCATCCAAACCATATTTTCCTACAATAGAATTCATTCATTTCCTCACATGTAATTGTCATAGTGGCCAAAACAAGCACGACTAGGCACATAAAGTACATCACATAATAACACATTTTAGAAACATTTTAAAGACTTAAACTTACTAGTTAGTTTTGCATCCTTACTCATGGCTTTTGTATATGGATAGTCTACAGAATAGACTTTGCTTTGATACCACAACAGTAACACCCATTTAATCTAGGCATAAAATACATAATATACTGATATTAAGTGTTATTACTCTTAATTATTTAAATTATAACATTTAAGCACATAAGGTTAATATAAAAATATGAGAAAACTTGAACTTTTGAAACTCTTTATATAACTAGAGTACAACTTTACTTTACAAACTTAATTTGGCTGATGTTATATGTACAATATAATACTTATTTCAAAATGAAATTAGTCATATCATAATTATAGTCTCTAAAGCCATTTAAATGGAAGTCATAGGGAAAAGTCCCAAAACATGTCAACTTTGTCCATTTATACAAGTCCACAGGTTTAGAAGAGAGCACCAGCTAGCTGCCTAGCATCTTACTGCTAATGTGTAGAATTGTCATTATCTACATCACCATAACTAAGTGAGCATATGCCTAGTAAGTAGAATTAATATGTAACATAAAAGACTGTGCCATAAATGATCCCATATAAGTCAGGCTTTTCTTTTTTTTGAAAACTTACATTGTACCCAATTTGCATAAAACATAACATGCACACGATTTTACTTTAGGGCTTCCTATAACAAGTAGGTTTCCTTTCGTCAATTCCTTTGGACCATAAATGCCATCATGTGGCTTCCCACACCGCAAGTCCCTATCGAGAAAATCTCCATTGAGATAACAATAAGGTTCATAGGTCTCCATCGAGACAATACAATAGAGCAGCCTCCATTGAGACTAACTAAATTAAATATACATCTCATCACAAGTAGCCCATAAAACCTCATAAAACTTCTTCCTATATGCTTCAACTTTTAAATAACATTTTGGGTGCAATGTCTTTAACATATAATGCATGCTTATATAATGCTCAAAATCAAAACATGCTTATGTTACTTATGCTCCATAAATCATAACCATACATACAAACATGTACAACATTTATGGTAATGCAGGTGAAATTCTACTTACCTGATATTATGGAGTAATGTAAAAATTCTTGTCAAGATTTTTCTCTTTAGATCTGGTGTCCAATCTTTCTGAAAATAGGTGTTTATATTTCATTAATAAACCAATAAACATATACTAGTTACTTAAGTGTTAAGGAGCTCATTTGAAGTTTAAAATCAACCTTAAACAAAGAAAGACTATGTCCCCACAAACATGTCCTTTCTAGCCTTATAGTTGCAACCATATTAAATAAGATGAAAAGTGGCGAAAACTAGAACTAAACATTCTACATCTGAATCGCTTAACACATCCATATATTTCCTAATAAAAGTAAAGAACTTAGTGTATAAAAATATCTCCAAGAATAACAATTTTAGTAAAACTCATAAATTCATATAATTGGGGGCTGTAATACAAAACTAAATCTGATGTGAACCCACAAGGATCTAAGCCTTGAAAACCCACAAGCAATCTGATATTTGAACCCTACAATACGCAATCCAGATTTGATGAATTGATCCACTTGAAACCCTTGAACAACAATGGAACAAGAACCCCAAAGTGTCTAGACGCCACAAGGAATGATCAGCCCCTTGATAAGTCGAGTTTTAGTTCTAATAGAGAAAGAGAGGAGAGTTCTCTCATGAACACGCAAATGGTCCAATTTTATTTGAAAAGTCTAATCTGATTACAATGAGTGGTTCAGCCAACATATAAGTAAAAAGGCCCTAAAAAAAGACAAAATAAAAATAAACCTTTTGACTTCAGCTGCCTTAATTAGCCTATTATTAAGGCAAATTGTTAATTTTGGCTGACATATAATTTCCCTTAAAATAAATAAGAATCCCTCATAGAAGTATGTAAACTCAAACCCCATACATTAAATCCAAAAATTACATCAGCCACACCATTTTTATGATTATTCAAAGTTGAGCTTGAATAGCACAAATGTGTTCATCCATAGCTTTCATGGTGTGCACACCTATGCCCGAGTTATTTGTAGCTTACTTAATCCAAGTTCGTTGAAAAAGAGTATTTAGGGCTTCTTTCATGCGTTTGGCTCGAGCTCTTGTTATTGGTCCTGTTGGAATGTTCAACGGATCATTTGAAGTTGTTTGGTGAGCTTGAGCTGCATCATTCCCTCCTTCCTCAAAAGGATTTGTCCTCAAATCTGACTCTGCCTCAAAGAAAGAAAGATCAGCAACATTAAAAGTAGAACTCACATTATACTCACCAGGAAGATCAATCTTGTAAGCATTGTCGTTGATCCTTTCCAACACTTGAAATGGACCATCTCCTCTAGGACTTAATTTGATTTTCTTTGGTTAGGAAATCTCTCCTTCCTCATATGCACCCAAACCCAGTCACCAGGTTCGAAAACAACTTGTCTCTTTCCCTTATTTGCCTTACATGCATACTACTTATTTTTCCTCTCAATATGCTGCCTAACACGCTCATGGAGTTGTTTCACCATTTTCGCTTTCTTTTTCCCATCCAAACTAACCCTTTCATCAACTGGTAGTGGAATCAAATCTAAAGGAGTCAGTGGATTAAAACCATAAACAACCTCAAATGGTGAGAGACCTGTGGATGTATGCACACTCCTATTGTAAGCAAACTCTATGAAAGGCAAACAATCCTCCCAATTCTTCAAATTCTTTTGAATCACTGTCCTAAGCAATTGTCCCAATGTTCGATTGACAACCTCAGTCTGGCCATCAGTTTGTGGATGATAAGCTGTGGAAAACAATAACTTAGTGCCTAATTTACCCCACAAAACCTTCCAAAAGTGACTTAGAAATTTCACATCCCTATCAGAGACTATGCTTTTTGGCATCCCATGCAACCTCACAATTTCCTTAAAGAACAAATCAGCATGTGAGTAGCATCATCCGTCTTATGGCAAGAAATGAAGTGTGACATTTTTGAAAATCTATCAACAACCACAAAGATGGAATCCTTACCCTTCCTAGACCTAGGCAGTCCCAAAACAAAGTCCATCGAAATATCTACCCAAGGTTCATTAGGTATAGGTAATGGTGTGTACAGACCATGTGGCAAAACTCTGGACTTAGCTTTTTTACAAGTTATGCACCTACCACAAACTCTCTCTACATCCCTCTTCATCTTAGGCCAAAAGAAATGCTCCTTCAAAACCTCTAAAGTCTTTTGCACTCCAAAATGACCCATTAAGCCCCCACCATGTGCTTCATGAACTAACAACTCTCTCATAGAACTTTGAGGCACACACAACCTGTTCTCCCTAAACAAATAGCCTTCCACCCTATAAAATTTGTTGAATGCCCCCTTTTCACATTGAGCAAACAAATCAGCAAAATCATTATCAGAAGCATACAATTCTTTTACAAACTCAAAACCCAATAATCTTGCATTCAATGAAGTAAGAAGGGTATGCCTGCGTGATAAGGCATCAGCAACGACATTCTCCTTACCTTGTTTGTACTTGAGCACATATGGAAATGTTTCAATGAACTCCATCCACCTAGCATGTCTTTTACTTAACTTACCTTGGTTCTTGAGATGTTTCAGGGACTCATGATCAGTGTGGATGACAAATTCTTTGGGCCATAAGTAATGTTGCCAAGTCTCCAAAGCTCTCACAACTGCATAAAGCTCCTTGTCATATGTCGGATAGTTCAATGCTGCCCCATTGAGCTTTTCACTGAAATAAGCAAGTGGCCTCTTTTCCTACATCAAGACAGCACCTATTCCAACTCCAGAAGCATCACACTCAGTCTCAAAAGTCTTACTAAAGTCAGGTAATGCAAGTACTGGTGCAGAACACAACCTCTCTTTGATAGTAAGGAATGCATGCTCTTGTTCATCCCCCCACTTAAAACCGACAGATTTCTTTATGATTTCAGTGAGTGGTGCTGCAAGTGTGCTAAAATCTTTCACAAAACGTCTATAAAAACTAGCCAACCCATGAAAACTTCTTACCTCAGTGATTGTTTTGGGAGTAGGCCACTCTTTGATGGCTCTTACCTTTTCTTCATCAACCTCAATCCCATTTGAGCTGACTACAAAACCAAGAAAAACAACCTTGTCCATGCAAAAACTGCACTTTTGAAGGTTAGCAAATAACTTTTCTTTCCTTAGCACTTCAAGAACACATTTCAAATGATTCAAATGTTCATGTAAATCCTTACTGTAAATCAAGATGTCATCAAAATACACCACAACAAATTTTCCAATGAATTCATGCAAAATATGATTCATAAGTCTCATAAAAGTGCTTGGTGCATTTGTTAGTCCAAATGGCATAACCAGCCATTCATAAAGACCATGCTTTGTTTTGAAAGCAGTTTTCCATTCATCCCCTTCTCTCATCCTAATTTGATGGTATCCAGATTTCAGATCAATTTTTGAAAAGATGCTAGAGCCATGCAATTCATCTAGCATATCATCTAATCTAGGAATGGGATGGCGATACTTTACCGTGATATTGTTAACTGCTCTGCAATCGATGCACATCCGCCAAGTACCATCTTTCTTTGTGACTAGAAGTGCTGGAACTGCACAAGGGCTTAAGCTTTCTCTGACATACCCTTTTTGCATCAATTCCTCAACTTGTCTTTGAAGCTCTTTTGTTTCTTCGGGATTGCTTCTGTAGGCTGGACGGTTGGGAATGGCAACGCCAGGAATAAAATCTATCTGATGTTCAATGCCCCGTATGGGAGGTAACCCACTAGGAGTTTCTTCTGGAAACACATCCTTGTATTCCTGCAACAAAGCAACAACAGCACTAGAAAAAGAAGAGTCAAGATCATTAGTGGCCAGGCAAGCCTCTTTGTACACAAGGACAATCATTGGCTGTCCAGCAATGTAAGCGTCCCTCACATCTCTTTTTCTTGCATAGAAACTCATTTTTTCTTTTCTCTTCACTTTTCCTCTCTCTTTATTCTCATTCTCTTTTTCTTTTTCTTTTCTCTCATTCTCCCTTTCTTTTTCTTGTCTCTCATGTGGCCGTGTTTCTTTTTCTGCCACTGCACTCTTTATTTTTTTTGAACTCTCAACTCCACTCTCTTTTTCTCTCAAATTTATTTTCTCTTTTTCACTCTCTTTTTGCATTCTCACTTGATCTTCATGAACTTGTTTAGGTGTAAGTGGAACAAGAGTCACTTTTTGTTTATCTTTCACAAATGAGTATCTGTTCGTGAACCCATCATGAATCACATGTCTGTCAAATTGCCAAGGCTTGCCTAATAATATGTGACCAGCATGCATGGGGACCACATCACACAACACTTCATCCTTGTATTTTCCAATAGAAAAGGATATTAACACTTGTTTATTCACCTTTACCTCCCCACACTCATTCAACCATTG
>CAMOHE010046432.1:18695-38565 GCA_946598075.1 Artocarpus hirsutus | reverse complement strand
ACACAAGCATATACCCTCGAGTCCTTCTCAGGTACTTGAAAATATAATTGACCGCAACCCAATGGTTCGGTCCTAGATCCGCCTGAAATCGACTTACAATCCCGACCACATAACAAATATCCGATCGTGTGCAAAGCATGGTATACATGAGACTACCCACTGCCGAAGCATAAGGCACCTTCTTCATGTATTCTCTTTCTTCACTAGACTTTGGAGAGTCTTTCTTAGAAAGAGTAATTCCAGACCTAGATGGTTGCCCACCTTTCTTAGAATCCTGCATTGCATACCTCCTGAGAATTTTATCTATGTAGCTGGCTTGTGACAAAGCTATCATTTTGTTCTTCCTATCCCGTAAGATCTGGATACCGAGAACAAAATTAGCCTCACCCAAGTCCTTCATGTCAAACTGCTTGGTCAACCATAATTTGACCGATGACAATGCCCCAATGTCATTGCCAATTAGCAGAATGTCATCTACATAGAGCAGTAGAAAAACCACCTTCCCATCCTTAATGTGTTTGTAAACACATGGCTCATCCACATTTTGTGAGAACCCATAAGTCTTGATCACTTGATCAAATCTTATGTTCCAAGAACGGGAAGCTTGCTTAAGTCCATAAATTGACTTTAGCAACTTACAAACCTTACCCTCTTGACCTTTGACCTTGAACCCGTCTGGTTGTACCATATAAATGGACTCATCAAGATAGCCATTGAGAAAAGCCGTCTTGACATCCATCTGCCAAATCTCGTAATCGAGAGCGGCAGCTATGGACAAGAGAATCCGGATGGACTTAAGCATGGCTACAGGCGAAAAGGTTTCCTCGTAATCGATTCCTTCCTTTTGCGTATAACCCTTAGCTACCAGCCTAGCCTTAAAGGTTTCGACCTTTCCATCCATTCCTCTTTTCCTCTTGTAGATCCACTTACACCCTATGGGTTTTACCCCTTGGGGAAGATCCACAAGCTCCCAGACCTGATTAGTCTCCATAGACTTCATCTCTGTGTTCATGGCCTCTGTCCAGAGTTTTGAATCAACATCCTCCATAGCCTCTGCGTAAGTGTGGGGATCCCTGTCATGTTCATCCGGTTTAGCTAAGAAGGCCTCCCCATTGAACATATACCTCTCGGGTTGACGCCTGATCCTCCCACTACGCCGAAGCCCCTTAGGTTGTTGTTCAGGTTCGTTTGGTTTTTCTACACTGATCGGAACGGTTTCATTTGGAACCTCCGGAGTGATTGGATCACTCCTAAACCCTCAAGCACTACTTTGCTTCGAGGCTTAAAGTCGTCCATGTAACTCTCCTCAAGGAAAGTTGCATTAGTTGAAACCACGACTTTATTTTCCTTTGGGTTATAGAAATTACCCCCTTTAGTCCCTTTTGGATATCCTACAAACACACAAACTTCTGAACGTGCTTCCAACTTATGCGCATCCTTAAACAGGACATGAGCCGGACATCCCCATATGCGAATATGGTTTAAGGATGCCTTCCTGCCCGTCCACAACTCATGAGGAGTTTTAAGAATCGTGTCTTCTACATAATCTGTCCATCATATGCCCAATTCTTAAAGGTTTAGGCCGACAGTCTCAGACTATTGTTTGCTTATCATACATTCAACAAATATGAACGTAAAGAGGACAAGATTTGGTATATGAATAATAAATGAATTCTTTATTGATAAAAATGTCTTCAAAAACTCATTACATTTTTACTCCTTAGGGCATACATGTCTAACAGGTTTAACTTCTATATGTTTAGATGTGAATCTTGTGGTTACCTGGGGTTTTGTTATATGAGAAAATTAAATATTATATAAGTGTTATTATGGGGATTGCAGATGTTCTTAAGTAGTAACATCAAAAGTCTTTATTCATTGATATGGTTTATGTTGGGAGACATAAATCGTATTGATTTCAAGGTTGGTCACATTCTAAACCCTTGGTAGTAATGATGATGAATCCATTGATAGATGTTGAGTATTAAGGATAACATACGAGTGTATGCATTGTTCAATAAGGCGTTGATTAAAACAAATTATTTGAGTTACTAAAGGATTATGTTGTTATGGATGATTTGAATACCATTCAGGAAGATCCTGATTATCATGAAATTAGACTAGTTGTTCATAGTTATTTTTATTTTTAATGGACTTCGAAATGGGCTTTAAATCTATACAAATTGGTTTGTAATTTTATGCTTGTTATTTAACTCGTTCTAAATATGTTAAGGCCCAAAACAACCTGACCCATTTTAGCTTAGAACATTTGGGCTTAGTCTAAATCCTGAATCAGTTTGACTTACACTATCTCTCCCATGTAGCCTCTATACGTGTCATCTATAGTGGTTTAATCATTGTTTACAATACGTCTACTGTGCATATGAGTTTATTTCTTCAAGCTCACTCTCTCTCTTAATTTGTTACTTTTTAAATCGCAAATCCTCTTTTTTTCTCTCTAAAAGAAGAAGGAATTCTAGGATTCTGTAACTTATTGTCTCAATTTTTCCTTTCTATTTACTCTTCTTTCATCTCATCATAGACCCAAAGTACCAACACTTGAGAAAGTATTTGCCATCACTCTCCCAAAAGATTCTTAGAAAGAAATGCAAGGCTAGGATCACTCGGTTGTGGATTCTTATGCGTTTTGGCATCACTTGTGATGTGAGAATGTTGATAGAGGGAAAGATCTATCCTAGTGACTTCACTCAAGATGTCGATTTACTAGGAATGAGTACTAGTCATAGTGTGATGAAAAGAAGAGCTTGTGCTATCGCAATAACTTGTAACAAATATGGAAGACAAAATTGTAACAGTAAATGTAATTCACCTGGTTATATGTCTACGAATGGAGAGGACAAAATAAGGTTTTGTAATGATGGACTTTCAAAGGAGAACTTAGATAGCATCCATTCTCCTCTTCATGGTCACTCTAGTGGATATGTTCAAGGAGCTATTTTTAAACTCTAGCCTAAATCCCTTGCAAAAAGACAACACCTCAGGAATATGGTATTTCTAGATCCTGTTTGCCAAGCCATAAGAAAACTAGATGGGAAATAAGTCATCGCTCTATAAAGGTTGTTAAGTCTTTGTTGTTTGAAATCATTTTAGTTAGTATTCAATAATCTGTGTCATTCTTTTATCTAAGTATTTGCTTTTGTGCCCAGAATAATTGCAGTTGTTAGATTAATACAGTAAGTGTTAGTGTCTTATTTGATTTATGGTTTTCTTTAATATATATATAATAAAATATATTATCCTGTCAAACACTTCACATACAGTGCTATAATATGTTTGAAATTTTTAAAACTTATCCAGATATTTGAAAAATTTGTGTCTCAAATTTCAAAAGTTCTACAATATTTTTCATTTATAAGGATTTTCTAGATTCGGTGTGCATTTGTCAAAAGCTCTACAGTTGTGTTAGGAGTGTCTTCTATTAAATTATTCTCAATTGTCAAAAGTTATACAATTAGAGTCTAATCTTTTTCAAAAAGTAAATCAGATTTTTTATAAACTATCAATCACTTTTTCTTATTTTTTTATTAGCACAAGATTTTGTTTAAATCTTTGGATTATCTTTTCATTACCTACTCGTTTGTCTCTTTAGTCCTTTTTGTGTATTCCTCATCCTTAAAATCTCATGTAGAACTCGATGTCTAAATGGAGCGGACATTAAAAAATCACTTAAAAACCAAATATGCCTACCTCCTAGTCCACCAAGAAAATAAGGAATGTCTATGTCTTTTGTGGTTCCAACCTTAGAAAAGATAAAGCCTATGTGAAGTTGCAAAACACTTAGGGCAAGTCCTAGCATACAGGAAGATTAACATAATCTATGGGGGTGGTAGTATGAAAATAATGGAAAATATGACGCTAACAGCTAGGTCTAGTGACGCCACAGCTGTTGGGATTTGGCCTCATATTCTAACTAAAGGAAACCTTTATAAGGAAATCATAGGTAAGGAAAAAGGAGTCAGGAGCATCCCTAGAAATCTTAAAGGCATAATCACTAATTCTGATGCTTTTGTAGCATTACCTGGTGGTCTAGATACTCTTGAGGAAATATTCGTAGTTGCTTGTAAGCAGCTATTGGGCTTTCATTCCAAACCCTTGCGACTATTGAATGTAAATGGTTTTATGATGGTCTTTTGAAATTTCTATATTACGTTGTGGAAGAAAACATTATTGCAGAATTGGAGAGACAAATATTTGTTACTGCTTCAATAGTTGAGGAATTGATAGATAAGATGCAAATCATACATCCAGAATCTAACACTGCAACATCCAAGCTTGAATGGGAAAGGAAAAGCTAGGAGCAGCCAATTGATTTGAATCTCCATCTGTAATCTTTTGGTTTTATCTATGGCATGTAGGCATATGTGTCTGTATTTCATGTGTCACGGATAATCGTTTACCTTGCATTTTGTATTTCTTGTGTATTTCTTGTGGTATGCCATTGTTAAAACTTTTATATTCATTGAGCCTAATGCCGGGATGGCTGAATACAGAGTACTTGATGCTCTCAAAATGCATCCTACTTAAGGTCTGATCTTTTGTTTATTAATGTTTTAATATTTTCTAAGCATGCATGATATGGATAGCAAGATATACGAAGTGCCTTGTACTGTCAAAACGTATCCGTATCATATTTGTACTGTATAGCATTTTGTTAATGTTATGTGGAAGTACCAAAGTCAGTTGTGGGGATATTTTGTAGGAAAAATGAGTATATTATTTGGGATGAACGTTTGTGTCATGAGGATAGTTGTTTCATGAAGAATCTGTCGGGTTTGTCTGCAACTACAAGATTTCATCTAATATCTTTATGAATAAGTTTAATGTATGGTTTTGAATAGAAGTGTTTGTGTTATATGTTTCATGATTATGTTTTAGTTTATTAGTTGAAATATGAAATCAACTATCTTTGACTTTTCCTTACTCAGAAAAAAAAAGGAACCTAAAGATGAAGTATACAAAGTTTCTCTGGCATTCTCCTTAACTGTAATTGTAAATCACAGTCCATGGACAATAAAGGACTAGAATCATGGTATTGTCAATATGTATGCCAGATCAGATTCTTAGACCATTATACGGTGTTGTAAGTTGGAACTTGTTACAAATACTCTTGTTGAGGGATTTAGTATTTAGTGTGAGATTGATAATTCAAGTAAATAAGTGGAGACACGATAACTTAAATTTGGAGAACAAACAACATTGACGGTTTAGACTCAAAATTGGAATCATAATGGAATTAAGATTTTTACTAGCATTGCAAAATTTGAAATTCGATGACGAAATTCTTTAAAGGGAGGAAAGTTGTGACACGCCTTATTTTTCTAATAGGTATTAAGGTAAATAAATTAATTTTTGGTGTGCTAATCAAAAATTTGTTTAATTTAAAATCTATTTCACAATATTTATTTCTACTTATTTTTAGAATTTTTGAAAATTTTCTATACTTTTTTACTATATTTACCAAAATGCCATGGTAGATCCTCTTTTATTGTCTTTCTCGTGTAATGATTAAAAAGAAAATAAATAAGCAAATAAAGAAAAGATAAGATTTGAATCAAACAAGTCACATGCCTTGGTTCCCCACAAAGGCCTTATCCCCTTTCTTTTCTTTCTTTTTCTGAGTCTCCCAATAAGACTATTCACTCACATGTCCAAAGCCACCAACTCCTAAAACATATCAGACAACTCCTTTTCCTCCACATTTCACACCACTCACCCTTTCTCTCCATCTTTCTATTTCGTTTGTTTCCTTCACCTTCTCAATCTGATCAAAAAGTTCCATCTCAACTCAGGATCTCTTTCCTCAAGCAAAAAGTCAAGCCTAATAACAATTCCTCAAGGAAACAAGATAGAGTTTCTAACTAAAAACCTAAATTTTTCTCTACCGTCCCTTTATTCCAAATTACTATGTTCAGATTATGTAATCGTTCTTCATTTCGTGATCTGGGCTTGTGCTTTTGTGTGCATACAAATTGAATTGTGTTTGTTTTGGGTTTGAACAATTTCCTATTTAGATCACATTTTTGTAAAGTTCTGTAAAAATCAATGTTTGAGAATTTTAAACATGTTTTATGCATAAAAATTTGGGGAAAAAGATTTACATGTTTTATTGGTATGATAATCTATGGTTTCTATATTTTTTTTTATGTTCTGGGATTTGTTAAAATAAGTCAGACTAAACTTTGAAGCTCAAAATCTTTAAAAATAGAAAACTGGAGTTTTCTAGATTTTACCTCGGGCAGCAGGCCGAGCTTAATCGGTAGGCCGATCAGATAATCCAAATTCATATGTTTTCATCGTTTTGTGTCACAAAATGTTCCAAGGATTTTATATAAATAATTATGGCACACTAATAAAAATAGATGATAAATTGGTATGATTAGGAATAGGAATTTTAGATAAAGTATGGTTATTTTGTACGTCGTAGGATGACGGAGTACTTGGAGCTTACGTGGTAAGCTTGTTATTGTAAGCTGAAAGTTATCAACAGGGTAATTTGCGAAGAGGTAGGGATTTTATTACTCATATTTTGTGAGGTTTTTATGGAATTAAAATTGATTGTTTTACCACAAGATATATATATCTATGTTGAACTGCTATTATATGAGTATCACATATGAAACTATGACATGAACTCGTCCTGTATTGTATAGCAAGGAAGATAATGAATAGACACATGTTGTTATAAATTGAGAAGCATGGTTAGGAAAACTGACTCTATAAATAATGATTGAATATAGAGAAATGGTGAGACGTGAAGAAGGCGGCGGTTACGTCCTTGGGCATGAATAGCCTAAAAGGTAAAATAGGGAGGAGGTGATGACGTTCTCTTAGGTCGAAAGTCCTAGAACGTACTGTATAAGAATCGACTTGATGAAGCCTCACGGCTTGATGTCCCCTCACCGAAACACCCTTGGAATGTTTGGAGGGTGATCAAGCGCATTCATTTGGGTTTTGTTAAGTCGAGTGATATGATATTTGATTGCACGGTGAATACAGATGAGCATAATTAAATCCTAAAATTATATGTGTATATATATATATATATATGTATGGAACTTGGTAAGAATGATCATAAGATATCCACTAGAATTAAACATGATAAAATTGATGAATAATGATGAGAACTAACTAACCAAACAGGTTTCAATGTGGTAAGGATAAAAACCTAAAGGTGAGTAATGGCTTTCCCTACTGAGCATGTTGTCGCTCATTCCCTCATATTTTCATCTTTTTAGGACTCACAATGTGTGAGGTGGTGACAAGATACATAGTTGAAGAAGCTATATAGCTGTATTACGATGGAATTGTATAATTTGTTGAGAATGTTCTTCATGGAAATGTAAACATCAATTGTTACTTTCTGTGACTATATTAAGATATGTTGAGGGTTGAAATGACGATGACGACAGTTTTATATTATTAAATTTAAGGTGCTACGTTAAACTGTGATTCAATTGTCGTTTATATTTTTATTTTTGATTTGAGAGCTTTTATTTAAGTCTTAGGTAACCTTATTTTTTAAGTTTTACTTTTATTTCTAATTTTTATGTTAATTCATTAAAAACTATTAACCCCTGTGTAGGGGCGTTACAACTAAACTCCCTCAGGTCGTCTCCATCTTTGGTACAATAAGCCACTTCAGCAGAGGCATCGTATTCCCTTGAAAACTTTGCTTAGAGATTTAATTCTGGCGCCTACTAGGTGTGAGGTTGTTTGAGTTAACATCACGTATTGAAATTGATAAGAATTAATGAAGGAAAACATATATTAAATGGTGTTGATACCCAAAATTTCCTAAGGCGTAAATCCAAGCTTACTTCCCATGATGTGGGACAAGATATGGTAGTCAGCATGTGGATGCAAGTCATGCTTTGGGGATTTTTAAGTGGGTCGTGATTCGAAAGGCCAGGGAACATAAAAGGGCTTATTTTATTCTATCTAGTTAGACTTTTAGCCTACTTATTGAGGCTTTAAGTCTATAAAGAATTAGAATAAAATAAGTTGTGGAGGAAATTGACCCTAAGTCAACCAAAAGGTATTATATATCACTCTTAAAATAGTGCCCACTAGGCCCCAATTGGTCCACCTGATGCAGTCGTCTCCCCAGATTACCTGATAGGGCTTTTCTTATTCAATCCACTTAGACTTTTAGCCCACTTAAGGAGGCTTTAAGTCTATGAAGAATTAGAATAAAATGAGTTGTGGAGGAAATTGACCCTAAGTCAACCAAAAGGTATCATATATCACTCTTAAAATAGTGCCTACTAAGCCCAAATTGGTCCACCTGACGCAGTCGTCCCACTAGATTACTTGACCCAATCAGCTCAAGTAGATAACTTGATTTGAGGAGAGAGCTATAGAAAACAACAAAGATAACCTTTCCCTTTCACTTAGAGGTCAAACTAGGGACCAAACTTGCACAAAATAGGAGAAAACAACTTATCAAGCCTCGTTTTCCCTTCTTATCAGCCATTCAATATAGTATGCAAGTCAGGTGACTCTTCAAAAGTTGAAACTAAGCTAAGCATCTTTTAAAAACCTCTTGGAGGGACTTTTCCCACATCATTTAACTAGCCTTTTTGGCCTAAAGCTTGCAACTTTGTTTGAAAATCACTCAACTAAGAACCTAGAATATAAAGACCTCAATTAAACTAGCAAATCTTTAGTTTCTTAAGCCCTACCATCCTTGCCAATAAATACCCATCAACCTAAAGGCATGTCATGAAGAACTCAACACATTACAACAACCCACAAGGCTATTTTCAACCCCAAACAATAGCCACACCTCTAGAAAATGTCCTTTTGGTCTTGGAAACACTCTAATCCTCTCATCGAAAAATTAAAAGCTCTATGCTTTTCGATGAGGTCCCTCTCGATGACATCAATAGAGCAATAAACTTTCCAAGGAAACACCTTCCATTAAGACTAAAATACAAATATCTATGGCTATACTCAACTCCCTCGAGTCGTCTCCGCCTCTAGCGTTAGACGTGTATGCCCTAAGGAGTAAAAATATAATATATTTTTAGAGACATTTTTATTAATAAAGAATTTATTTATTATTTATATACCACAATTTGTCCTCTTTACGTTCATATTTGTTGAATGTATGTTAAGCAAACAATAGTTTGAGTTGTCGGTCTAAACCTTTAAGAATTGGGCATATGATGGATAGATTATGCGGAAGACACGATTCTTAAGGTGACAGTCTAAATCATAAGATCCGTAATCGAAAGAATAAAGTTGGGTGCTTTATTCATGTAAAGATTGTTATGTTGTCTATATCCCTATTAAGAGATGGTTTATCTTGGCCATCAGAGGTGGACTCCACAAATAGAAACATTGGCACATTGTCATAGGTGACGATGTGTTAGATTGGGACATAAAGTGAATTGATTTGGATTAATAATCATGTCTTAGCAAATTGATTCACTTTAGACAATCATTTGTATTGTATCATAATCCTGAGATGAATAGTGGGCCCATTATCTTGACTTCTGTCTTTTGATGTACCAAAGGATGACACCTACATTTTAATAGTGGTATGCATGCCGGTACATTGGAGGCATGACTCATGATAGCGTAGACTTGTTATTTATAGATATTGAATCCACAGCTTCTATTTAGGAGTAGTGATATCCTCTTATATGTATTATCCTGTAATTAGAAAACTGGAGCGTTCAACCATTTGGATACATAGGTGTAACCGAATGGTATACCGTCTTTGGATGGTAAGCTTTTTGATGGTGAGATAATGGAATGTAAGATAAAAATAATCAGAAAGGTAAGACAGAACTTGTCCTTAAGCTAATTATGGATAATTCTATGGGGATACAATACACTATGATATGTCATTGAGACTTAGCTATATGGGCTTCCTAATTCTATATAGTTCGAAGGTGCAGCTCCAAGCTTTTAGTGGAGTAGCATTGGAGTTGATAATTATGAAATGTATATCTAGGGTATTGGGTTTCATAATTATCGGGAGCTTGAACTATATAGTTCTTTTTGGTCCCCTTTGCTAGCTCACAAAATCTTGTAACAATATGGTGTGTTTTTTCAATAATTGGTGACTTATGTCAGATTTATCAGATGGACTAAAATTTGGTAAAATCAGATCATTCATTTCTGTTTATCGGTTGAATTAATTTTGTGCAAAATTAATTCAAGATAAACTTGTTGAATTATTGGGGTCGGATAATTCTTGTCTGTTTATCAGTTGATTCAATTTTGAATAAATTAAATCAAGATAAACTTGTAGAATTATCAGAAATTTATTTATTTTCTTAGAGATTATATAGATAAAGATGTTTTAATTAGATAACTTTTTTATTGGGTTATTTGAATTAAAATTGAGACTTTGTCCTATAAAATCTCGAGTGAAAAATAAAAGATTTGCTGAGATTTTTATTACAGGTTCAGTATGCCGATCCTCAAGTTCGGCCTACCGATGAGGCAGTTCGACATGTCGATTAGACAGATCGACATGCCAATCGTACGATAAAAGGATCATGCATTTTCATGCAGATTTTATCAGATATTGATCCGAATTTGATTCTAATTCAAATTTTTGAGGCCTTATCTGATAAGGACTGACTCCTAGGCCTAACCTCTATAAAAGGAGAATAAGTCTCATTATTATTTAGATCAATTGAGAGATTAAAAGTGAAACTCTACTGGTGAGATTTTGAAAACTCTTTGAGAGCTCTTGTTCACAAATCACGAACACTAGCTTTGGGTTCTCTCAATTGGTTGGAAGGAAAGTCATCGGGGAAAGGTTAAACGATGTGAGCCCATACTCACTCTGATCGTGGATAGAGAATAGTAAAGAAGATCAGTTGGTTGAGGCTCTTTTGGAACATTACTTCTCTTTACGGATTGCAAGAGTTCTTCGACATTCAGATGTTAGTAAGATTTGGTTAATTTATACATATAGTGTGTCAAACTTGTGCTTTGAAAAATACTCTGATATAAAATTTTCTTTAAAATTCTGCTGTGTTCTATTTTTCTACCATGTAGAACAATAAACGATTCCAACTGAGGCGTCGTATTCCCTTGAAAACTTTGCTTAGAGATTTAATTCTAGTGCCTACTATGTATGAGGTCATTTGAGTTGACATCAGATATTAAAATTGACAAGAATTAATATAAGAAAACACATATTAAATGGTGTTGGTACCCAAATTTTCACAAGGTGCAAATCCAAGCTCATATCCCATGATGTAGGACAAGATATAGTAGTTGGTATGTGGACCCAAGTCATGCTTTAGGGATTTCTAAGTGGGTCATGATTTAGAAGGCCAAGGAATGTAAACAGGCTTATTTTATTCAATCTAGTTAAACTTTTAGCCCACTTAGAAAGGCTTTAAGTCTATGAGGAATTAGAATAAAATGAGTTGTAAGTTAACCAAAAGGTATCATATATCACTCTTAAAAGAGTGCCCACTTGGCGGAAATTGGCTCACCCGACGCAGTTGTCCCACCATGTTACCTAACCTAATCAATTCAAGTAGGTAACTTGATCCAAGGAGAAAGCGATAGAAAACAACAAAGATGGCCTTCCCCTTTCAACTAGAAGTCAACCTAGGAACCCAAACTTGCATAAAAAAGGAGAAAACAACTTCTTATGCCTCATTATCCCTTCTTACAAGCCACTCAATATAGCATGCACGTCAACTGAGTCTTCAAAAGTCAAAACTAAGCTAAGCATCTTTTAAAAACCTCTTGGAGGGAGTTTTCCCATGTTAGGTAATTGCCCTTTTTGGCCTAAAGCTTGGAACTTTGGTTGAAAATCACTCAACCAAGGACCTAGAATAGCAAGACCTCATCTAAACCAGTAAATCTCTAGTTCTTAAGGCCTATCATCCTTGCCTATAAATACCCATCAACCCAAAGGCATTTCATGAATAACTCAACACATTCAACAACTCACAAGGCTATTTTCATCGCAAAACAGTAGCCATTCCTCTAGAAAATGTCCTCTCGGCCTTGGAAACACTCTAATCCTCTCATCAGAAAATCAAAAGCTCTATGGTTTCTGGTGAGGTCCCTCTAGAACTGGTTTCTAGGAATTCCTTCTGATGACGTCAATAGAGCAATAAACATTCCAAGGAAACACCTTCTATACTGAAATACAAATATCCATGGCTATACTAAACTCCTTTAGGTCGTATCCATCTCTGGTACAATAAATGACTCTAGCTGAGGCATAATATTTCCTTACTATCTACACAACTGGCCTAATAGATTTGCCCTCGACTCTACAAACCAATTACGTTCCTCTCCCACATCATCTGCTCGCTTAGAGATTTCCTTTTGTTGAGTCTTCATAGCCACAGGGTCGTAATCGCAGCACATGTCGCCCCTAAAAACTTCTCTCCTTGGGGTCATCTGGGTTTGAGCCTATACCCAACCGAGGCCAACACTTGCTGCTTGCAAAGATGATGACTTTGGCCGCTTTTTACGTTGGGGATGTGATCTCACTCTCACCGCTCTCTACCACCACTGCTACATCACACCTAACTTGGACCAACCATAAGAGACCATAGGAACCACACCCTCCATGTCAGCAAGCCCTCCATGATAGAGCCCCAACAAATGGACAAGAGGCTCAATGAGAAGCACTTCACCATGCCCAACCTTGTCCACTCTAGTGTCTCCATTGAGGACCTCAACCACCATCGCGGTTACTACAAGATCGAGCACTCTCACATCGCAAGGTCTTTGTTTTTTCTTTTAGTCTATTGATTTGTTTCTCAATTATCCTCCTTGTTTCATATTGTCAAATATGGTCAGATGGATTTAGGTTTTGCAATCTGGTTTAAGCTTATCAATGAAAATTTGTTCTATGAAAGTAGGTTAAAAATTGCTTATCTAAGGGAATTTTGAATCTTCCGCTCAATGAATGTGTTTTGATGTTGTATGCAATACTAGAACACGATCGGTGTTGGTTTCATTTTTTGTATGAACTTAATATAACCATTGGTTTAATCATAGATGTGTATAGTCATGTCTATTTGGCTACTATTTTAATCGTAGATGTGTAACTCGAAAAATAGTAATGATAATCAAAAAATGTGGAATCAATGAGAAGGAAAAGGCGATTTGCTACTCGTTTATGTTGCATGTGAACCGCCTGGAGAGGAGTCAAAACATAGCATTGACACAAAAATGTTTCCATGTGCTTTTGTGACATGTTCCCAAGGTCAGGGAAGTCTCGCATTGTTTCCCAGTGTTGAATTTAATTTTTTCTTTTAACTTCCGTTTCTTAGTTTCAAATTGTTTTTTTTTTTTTTTGTTCAAGTTATATTCATTTTATTTTGTTTTGATCTGAAAAGATAATCGGCGGATTCCAGTACGGAATTTGGTGAGTTCCTGGAATGGAATTTAGCAGGTTTCGTGTTGGAACCTAGTGGGTTCTAGAACACAACTTGGCGGGTTCCGCGACAGAACCTAGAAGGCTGAAATAAAACCTGGCAGGTTTCAAGATGACATCTCACTTGAAAAAATCAAAAGGGAGGTAATTTAGACTTTTAATAAATCACCTTTTTCAATTAAAATGACAGCTTTGATTAGAGTCTTTTAGAAGAACAATCTTTAAAATGTACTCCTTTATGGGTTATTTTCGTAAGTTATCCGCTTTAAAAAGATGAAACATATGCCATGTGTAAAAGACAAATATTAGTTTATGCACAGCCTTCAACCGTAAAAAAATAAGACACTAATAAACAACCAATGCTATGTACAAACTCGATTAAAAAGCTATGGGCGTAGTTAATTAAGGACGGGGGGCTCAACTTTCTTTTGCTTTTGTTTTGTTTTGATTTTTTTTTTAAATATGACCCATATATTATATTAAGTTAAATTAATAAATATCTAAATACAAATATAAATTTGATCTTATTCTCCAAAATTAATAAATGTTACTCTCCCATTACTTTTTTGAAAAGGTTCATTATTAAGAGAGCCCGGTATAATTTTTGTAAAGAGAAAATTAAATGTTATGCCATATTTTTTAAAGTAGTATTTGTTTATGCCATATTAAAAAAGTTTATGCTATATTATTATTCATATTATATGTTAAATTATACTACAAATAAACTGTAGGTATTTATGAAAAGCAAGCTTTAAAACATGGTATTTATGAAAATCCCCTTTAGTGAACACGAGCTTATGTCCTTGTGTAGGATATTATCTTAATTGTTTTTGTATCGTATTTAAGCCCAATGATTTATAATCAACTTATTAAACAAAAAAACGATTTCTTGAGTAGTATCTTGGAAGACTTTTCTGCTGTAGAGCTCACGTCAAATGATAATCAACTTGAAACTTCTATTTCCAATGTCTACTTTGATAAGCATTTCTGACGGTTAAAAGGTACTGGTGATAATAAATAGTTCAAAAAGGAAAAAAAAAACTTAAATTAATTAGTTTCTTGGCTTTTTGCATTTAGCATTTAATCTAACGGGTATTGCTGCTACTCAATTGATGAATGCTATTTTATTTATGCACTTCGAGTAAGATATATTCAATAATTATACCTTAATAATAAGGTTGTTATGTAACAATCTCAAGGTATTAAAACTCATTCGAGACGATTTTAGTCCCTTTATAATTGTTAAGTTTGATTAATTTTTCTTTGATTATTAGTCAATTTTTGTTGTAGTTATTAGCCTCTTATGATAATATTTTCTGGCTTTGTCATTGCTCAAGTGGAGATAGCCTATAGTAGGCTCCGACAAGTAGATATCCAATTAAGGACACTAAATATAGAGCAACACATATTGGCTCTTTCACACATCATCAACAATCTATGAAAATATCCAACCAATCAATGTCAAGAATCCCACATCACCAAGGCCAAACAAGAAACCATCAGCCATTGTTGTTACAAATCTAAATCAAACTAAAATTAAAAAAAAAAAAAGAATGGAAATGAAAAAAGAGGAAAGAATAACCTCAAACAATTAAAAGAAAAAAAAAAAAAAAGCTTACATATGGGAGACGACCGTTAACATCCGAAATAATATGAAAAGGTCAAGCAGCAAGTGAGGGGAGAAACAAAGTTGACGTCTATCAAAGCAACGCATGTGCACCATAAGTAACCCAACGCAGCTGTTCAATATGACACTTTTGACACCATTCGATGCAGTGCACCACGAAGGATGAGATCTCAAGAGATCAGTGATATGTTGGGGAAACGATGTGCTCGAAAAAAGTACTACAAAATACTCATGTAGTACACATAGTGGAGTCAAAACTGTTATATTAGAGGCACTTTTTAAGTACCGAAATTGGAGTACTAGAATCTGTAGAGGTTTTCACTCTTTGAATTTTTTTTTTTCTGGATTTAGAGTTTTTCTTTGCAAATAAGCATTTTTTTTGTTCCTAGATTTTGTGGACAAATTTTATTTACGATTTTGAAAATATTTTTGTTGCATGATATTCATTATATTATGAGAAAGAGAATTTATGACATATTTCTTTTTAAATTTTTGTGTGTTGTAGATATGAAGCAAGTTTTTTAAATTTGTGAATAATATAAAAAGAAATTGTTGTTTGTGCAAAGAAATAGCTTTCAGCTAAAACTATATATATTTCTAAATTTTTAAAGTTTTTAATAACAATGTTTGCAAAAATCATCATGAAAAAGTAGCATATTTAATGACGGTTTTTAAAAATCGTCCTCGAATGTGCCCTTTTTAGACTCTTGTGGAGTTTCATGCACGTATTAGAATCATCGTCATATGTCCTTGACATACAATGATGTTAGATTTGACCGTGGTTTTTAGACCATCATCGTTTGTGTCGTATCTGTCATTTATACTAGTGAAAGCTACCCAAAAACAACCAGCACTCCCTCCATCTTGCATCTATGAATGGACTAATATTCTGCAACAAACGCCAACTCCACCACTATTTTAAACTCATTGTTGCAGCCTCGTGGATAAAAAATACAATACCCAAAATTTGACGACGCATCCGAAAATGATGATTGAACTTGGCCAAAACTCTCACATGAAAAAAACGCTCTATTTTGTCAACTCCAAATATAGACCTTTTTCTGAAAAGAAAATTTTATTAAAATTACTAAGATATTACAAACACTTAAAATAGCAAATGATTCTGTAATATGAGACAGCACTTTCCAATGAGATCTGATCTATTAATAAATTTTGATGAGGCTCAATGGGTAAGAAGTATATTGGAGGCTCTAGGAGGGAAAGTATCTCAATACACTAAAATCGAACAAATTTAAAGCTCTATTTAATAAGCCTCCTTCAATCGATGGATTTTTCTTGTCGATTAAAAGGCAAAACCCAATAGCATTACAGCTACTATGGGCATTGCCAAGAAGCAAGAACGGAATCAAACACCGGCCTACCTAAAGCTAATTTTAAAGATAAAGAAACCACCGTCATTCTTACGGACTAAACACAAACAACTACACCAAGAAACAAATGTAAACCCCTTTGTTAAAAACAACAAAATATAGTGAAGATAACTTTAAAAACAACCAGTAACCTCACGTATCCGGAAAGACTTGCCTTCCATTTCTTTATTTCAACTTTTCACTCAATATTTTATGTATATATATATATACACCTCTTCGTATGAATGGTAAAATAAAGCAATAGTTGTGCTCCCTTTTTTCTTTTTTGGCAAGTGTTCTGTTCTTTTTATTGTTTGCAAGAAAATATTCAACATGCACGATAAAACCAAGTGTATTCAAGAAGCTAATGTCAGAGGGTCATTAATTTTGGCAGGTGCCGCAAATGGCTTTTACGATTTAACGCGACAAATATCCTTGCTTTTGTGTTCCCCTAATGTATATGGTTATAATAGCGAATTTCTATTACAGCTATTAAGAGTTCTCTTCAAAATTTCAGTGCTTTATTTAATTTTCCATAAGATCGATACATACACTAATAGGAAAACTATGTCTTTTGACTAAAATCATAAAACACTGGATATATATGTTTCTAGAGTCGCATGGTTTAAAGATGTCCCGAAGTAAATTAGCTCGACTGTCTTTCTAAGTATCCAGGACCAATCCCTTAAAGTCCTTTTTTTATTTTTTTGGATAATATGAGGATTATTTAAGAAGTATCAAGTGTAAACATCTGTTAAATTCCCCTTTTGGGATTTTTTTTTTCATATTTTCACAAATAATAAGAAAAATAAAAATGTTTTTCAAATGTTGTTTGGTTAACGTTTTGGACTCTCAAGAAAATAAAATTAGTTTTGCAAATATCCAAAACTGCCCCAAATTGAAAAAAAAAAAAAGGCTCTTTCCCTTTGCCATGCAATGACCCCACCCCTCGTCAGCAAACCTCCATGACTACAGCGAGCCACCCCTTTCCAACAACAGCCAAGAGAGGGTCGATGGGAGGGAAGCTGGTGATCTGAATCGTGGTGTTCGTGAGGGTGGGTGGGGGTCGCACACAAGTAAGCCATCGACTTCGCTAGTGCCGATCTGAATTGCAGATGGGTCATCTAGCTCTGCTCGTGGCACAAGGAGGGCGAGGGGTTGTCGAGCTCTCCTGGTGGTGTGAGGGGGCGAGGAGGCATCGAGGGTGGGGGTTGGCCAATGGAGGGCGGGGGCTAAAAACTTACCCAAAACAATTTCTAAAATTTACTTAAAACAATTTTCAAAAAATACTCAAAAAATTAATCAAACACAATTTCAAAATAATCTCAATATATTTTTCAAAATAGTATCATTTTTTTTTTATTTTTACATAAAACAAAACGTTTTTAAAAATTCTATTAAACAGGTAGACTAGACTTTTGTTTTTTTGTGATTTAATGATGAGACTAGTTCGGATCTACATTTATGTTAAAAAAAAAAAAAAAAACCGATTGCAAAGTCCCTAGAATTATGAGCATTGAATAACCTCATAGAATGAAGTGGAAATTGCTATAAAAGATGAAAGTCAGCTGAGAACTACTTTTTATAGTATCATTATTCATTATCCTCCACCAATCAAATAAAGTTATTTTAAAAAAAATAATATTTCGAATAGAACCTTTTGTTTTTTTTGAAAGGGCATAGAGCAGACATTAGAACCATAAATCTCTTCAAAGATGATGGATATAAATATCTTAAAGGTACAGTGTCAAAAAAAAATTAAACGTAGGATTGGTATGGTAATTCTAATTTTATTTTATTTTTTTATAAACTTGAGTGGATGTTCTTTTGATATCATTTTTCTTGTCTCCATCATACTTATAAAAATAAAAATAGTAAGGTATAATAAACAAAAAAGATTAATTTCATAATTGTCTTTAAACTATATATCATAGCTCAACATGCCTAGGAACTTTGATTGATAGGTGAGAGATTTAAGGTCCATAATCAATTGAATTAATACTACAAACTCTATTTAAGATTAGAGCATCTCCATCACTGCAGTAAAGCAATCCCATCTTTTGAAAGGGTGGTGAGAGCTGTTGGTTAGAACCACTTTTAATGTAGTATATGAGAGCTTTACATTGAAGTAATTTTTTTATTGTTACTATAGCATGTGAGAGCTTTACATTGTTCATAACTGAGTTTGTGATGGGAACCATGGTTTCTGCCACTCAGTCAAACAACCGGTAAGTTTTTGGATAGAAAAAACACCTAATAATGCAATATTTTTTAGTGCTAAATAACAAATATCCATGTTTCATATTTAGTTGCTATTAGTTGATATCTTGACATATATATTTTATTATTTACAATATTGTGATTTTTATTATTAAAAAAATAAAATTTCTTTTACAAAACCAAGACCTAAAATTGAAGGTTATTTTCACCAAAGGCTTCAAATATCTACTTGTCTCACGTTGACTCTCAATTGTTTGACATGTAGCGAGCTATCTTAATGTCCATGAAATACATAATTAAGAGTGATAAAACAATAAAAAATTGAGACTGGCTTAAAGGAAAAAAAAAGTTCTAAAAAGATATTCGAAATGAAAACCAAATTACGTCGCGACCTCAAAATCTAATTTTCCTTTTTACGTTTCTTTTTATCAAATTTTCTTGGCTTTTATTTTTTATTTTTTTTATTTTTTACCTTGGTGTCCCTCGTAAAACACTCGCACGTAGTCCTTGTACCAAAATTTGTCCCGATATTGATAATTCGTTTACGTTCCAATTAAAACTATGTCCATATGAAATGTTGGGATAGCTAGCCTCGAAAAGTAAATGTGAGATTTTAAGTTAGACAGCGGATATTTTTGAGGGCAATTGGTAAAAGTGACCCTAAAATTAATGATAAAAAGTAAATATAATTTTGTGTATTAGAATATAAAATAAAATAATAAATTAAATATGCTAGTATTTAAACTCTTTTTGTCAAATATAGTATTGATTTGACAAACTTGTTTTTAAAAAATAATTTTCATACTGTCATTAATGATATCGATAAACTTGTTTTTTAAAAATAATTTTGGTATTGTAATTAATAAATATGGCAAAATCTAGGGTAGTGGGTTCTGGCGCATTACCTGTAGTGCCTAATCTGAAGGTATTGAGGGCATGTGGTTGTTTGTTGGACGACTGATATTTAAATCGTCCATGGATCTAGTTACTTTGTCTTCATTTTAGAAAAATAAAGGTTGTTTGTCTTAATGTTAAAAAAATAATCGAAAGAAAATTATGCCGTTTCCAACTTAATTTCTTGACTCTTACTAAAATCTTCGGGAGGGGGTGTTAAAAAAAAAAAAAAAAAAAAAAAAAAAAAAAAAAAAAAAAAAAAAAAAAAAAAAAAAAAAAAAAAAAAAAAAAAAAAAAAAAAAAAAAAAAAAAAAAAAAAAAAAAAAAAAAAAAAAAAAAAAAAAAAAAAAAAAAAAAAAAAAA